>VOPJ01005944.1:0-81229 GCA_014673585.1 Semibalanus balanoides
AAGTTGGGGGGGTGAACTTTTCGGCGGACCTAAGGTAACAAAAATGATAGTTAAAAGAAACAAATATCGCTTTTATCGCCATCCGTTATATAGCCAACAGGATTTATCGCCATATATCGCCAGCCGTTCACCCGATATTTCGCCATATATCCCCGATATATCGCCACACGTTCTAGATGCCTCAATGCCGGCGACCACCTTGATCCGGAACCTCGTTGGTGTCCACTTTTTTCGACCCCTGGCCGACTCACTCTCTGCTGAAAGTCAGGGCAGCAGAGCCGACATCATACATTTGTAATGACGCGTTTAACTAAAAAAAATAACATTCTGACCTACCTCATAGCAAAAAGACTGAATGCTAATTTATCTGTGGCGCGTTGCTATAATTCATGAATGGTATTACTCACCTCCAAAAAGCAATAAAACATTGTGTCCGAGAAATAGCCCTATCAACGTTACGACGAAGAAACAAAATCATATGACAGGTGTACGCTGTATTTAGCAGTGTTTCCATGCTACGATAGTCAAATGTGCGATGTCACTGCTTAGATGGAAAGGTGCAAAACAAGCCCCAAATTCAATGCAGTTCATAGTTGTTATTTATTTGAATATTTGCTTGAAACTGCACCTTTGTTTTACAAAACATAAGGACATTTCCTGGGGGAGCCGGTAGCTCCGTGGCATGTCTTCCGACTGTCACCCGGCGGCCACGGGTTCGATTCCCGGTGGTGCTGGTTCCGGGGATAGGCTCCCGGATCAAATATCCTGCCTCCGAGTGGAGGGGGTCCCATGGGGGGTCCAATCCCAGGCCCCTCCTCGCCCCCTCCCCGGCATCTTTCTCCCGGACAATGGCGCAAGGCCGAAACGGATGACAAAAAAAATCCGTAGACAATGCCGTCGATCTTATTCAGAGTTAAGAGATAATGGTAGAAGGCAGGAAAAGGCCGACACATAGCTCCAAAGTTTAGGGCGGGAGGCGTCGCCCCCTCCTCCCAGGCCCAAAGTTGAGGGGCGAGTTGCTCCCATTGCCCCCACGGTTCCCACGTCCCTGGCATCAGCGCTGACCATCAGCGATCAGATTGTCATGCCATGTGAGCTGTTAACAATACTTTTTCGTTCGAAGTATCCTGTTTTGCAGGGTATTTTCTACTTTCGATGCCGCACTGCATTGTGTTTTGTTATCCATCTCACCAGTCGCGCTGTTTCTGAGGCGGGCACATCAGTACGACACTTCTAGAACTTCGCCGCCTCCAAATCGACATCATAAGACTTCAAATTGACGTCGCTGGCAGCGGCAATGCGCTGTCGAGATTGCTCGTCAGATGACTGTTCGTGTGTTGCCGCCACGTTCCCGTCTGAACGTAACTGCTCAGATCTGATAAACACGTTCCCGTCTGAACGTAACTGCTCAGATCCGAAGAACACGTTACCATCTGAACGTAACTGCTCAGATCTGATAAACACGTTCCCGTCTGAACGTAACTGCTCAGATCTGTGAGACACGTTCCCGTCTGAACGTAACTGCTCAGATCTGATAAACACGTTCCCATCTGAACGTAACTGCTCAGATCTGAGAAACACGTTACCGTCTGAACGTAACTGCTCAGATCTGTGAGACACGTTCCCATCTGAACGTAACTGCTCAGATCCGAGGAACAGTTAACCGTCTGAAGTAAAACGCTCAGAACCGAGAAACACGTTCCCATATGCCTTGCGAAATCACCACACGAGGACAAGTCTTTAAGTTCCTGACACCTAGACTGGAGTCCACTATATTTCACACCCACTTTCAATACCATTACAAGCGTACTGCTACACCGATCGAGGAACACGTTCCCGTCTGAAACGTAACGCTGCAGATCTGTGAGACACGTTCCCGCTGAACGTAACTGCTCAGCATCTGAGAAACACGTCCCGTCTGAACTAACTAATAGAGATCTGATAACACTTCCCGCTGAACGTACTGCTCAGATCTGATAAACACGTTCCCGTCTGAACGTAACTGCTCAGATCTGATAAACACGTTACCGTCTGAACGTAACTGCTCCGATCCGAGGAACACGTTCCCGTCTGAACGTAACTGCTCAGAGCCGAGAAACACAGCAAAACATGCATTTGGGAAGTCTATCCCCCCCCTCATCCGTGCAGCGTCCAATACCTACGTGACCATGCAGAGGGGGGGGGCGACTATTGAGATCAAATATGCTTGTATGATCTCTATGGATACGACCTCTATCGCGTTTTGCCGTTAATTGAGCTGGAGCTTTGATTCAAAAGCATGCGGGTTGCTTGTGACGAGAAGAAGCCCGTTGACGGTTGATACCCAATTTTATGGCCTTGGTTCATCAGGTGACTTCTGAGGTCATGCCAATGACCCGGATGTCATCCAAATAGAAGATGCGTAGAAATGGAAATTTATTTAGTGAATGAGCATATAATTACACCAAATTGATGCCGAGTTTACAATCAACGTCACAAAAACTCCTAGAAACTACCAAAATACAGAAAGGTCATATCAGGTCATCTGAGGTCAATAACGTCGGTTGACCTGACCTACCGCATGACCCCAGCGGAACAAATACTTACATAAAATGGATATCAAAGTTGACATCAGCGACACACATTGCCCTTGAAACTGCCAGAGGCCAGTCATCTCAGGACATCGGAGGTCATTGACCTCGAATGACCTCTGAAAAGGTCAACCGAGGTCACGATATCGGTTGAAACTATACATGTCGCCTGGTAACACATATGCAATGTGCATTTGCTCCTGAACAACAAACACTCGGAAATTGCACAAGTTTCAAGCATCGATACTATACGGGACGCCAGTTGCGCCTTGCATGACCTTGAGAAACAGGTGCATGACCTTGAGAAACACTCATAGGTCACGGCTCATGGCGGGTAGAAAAAATGTGTCAAATTATGTCAAAATAGGGTATTGAAAATTGCATTGCAATCGGTTGATAACTGCGCGAGGTGTTTCCGTAAAAACTAGGGATTGCATCCCCTTCTCCTGCACTGGCGAGGGCAAAACCTGACTGACACTCTGCACAGGAAGTCGTTATACGGCGGATTGGTTTGGTTTGATTTTTATATCTAAACCATAGTCAGCCTGCGATCTTTAGTCTTAACAGCTCCGATAAAACAATGAGAACTCAAAGAGAGAACACGCCGATTTACCGATAGATGAGAACACGCCGATTTACCGGACATTCGTAGTGTCCGGGACATGTCCGAAACGTGTCCAGATCGTGTGGCCTGATCGTGTAGCCGGATCGTGTCAGAGCCTTGTCCGAGATATCTGAGCCATGTCCAGGCTGTGTCCGAGCCCCAGGGCTGACCCGCCCGGAGCAGTCCTCAGAAATATGCCGGTGGAGCTGCGCAGCCGTCAGCAGCTGGCGCAGCTCAGCCCGGGAGCTGCCACTGCAGAGCTCGGGAGCAGAGGCGGCTTCAGGTGACCGTCCCTGCCAGAGTCGCGGCGCCGACCCTGCCAGCGGCACCACGCCAGACGACGGCGCCAGAGTAGCGGCCGAGCCGGCCCATTACAGAGCGCTCTCTCGCTTGAGGAGAGGCTCGAGTTGCCGTGGTGGTGAAGGGGGTAGCGCCTCCGCTCGAGGCGTCACTGACTCCGCCCCTGCCCAACCGGGCGCCGGTCGATGGACGCCCATGGCCCAGACGCCGCTGCAGACGCCACGTGGGAGGCCGCGGGCGGGGGCGGGGGCGACCGAAGAGCGGCTGACGAGAGCCGCCACCCCGCCGCCGCCGCCGCCGCCGCCGCCGCCGCCGCCACCGCCGCCACCGCCGCCGCCACCGCAGGAGTGCCGTCACCATCGCAGTGGCCGGACGTGAAGTAATGGTTCGCTTCCCGTGCCAATAGACAAGGCCACTTGGGCGGCACCCAGCGAATGAGATTCGTTCGACTGCGTCACTGCTCGCATGGGCAGAACGGATGGCCTGTTCTGGCAGGCAGCGTCAATCCTTCTGTTCAGATTTAGCAAACATTCATCTCTCCTCTCGCCGCGTGATCTGGCCGGTTTCCAATGACCTTCATTGGCGGATCCAGAACAGGACAAATGGGTTGGTGGAGCTTAGTCACAGGAAATTTGACAAAATAAACATATAATTAGTCATATGTTGTTTCCTTGTGCAATGTGCATTAATAGCTAACTTAATCCAGCTTTGCTTAAACATATTTGACAATGATTTATTTCAAAATCAGGAAATACGTCAATTTTCGACCAATTGTATTCGCTTTTGAGACGCATATAACCAGGCATGACCTCTGCAATTATCCCTGGTAGTCTTACATAGATTATCCTGTCACGCAACCATCACTATGGTCCAACCTTGACCAACCCATCACGTCTTTCCATCCAAACGCCGGACCCCATTACATGGACATGGGACGTAAATGGAAACGATAATCCGGCCTTTCGGTGACGCAATTTTGATGCAAATGCGTTGTGTTCAATAACGCTGAGCACACGTTCAAATAGTGTTCATCTTCACGGACAGATTGCAATATCCGGAGCCAGGACAAAGATGGAGATTTCATCCTCCCGGCCCAGGCTGTGCTCAACTCAGAGCCGGTGAGTTGAATTGAATTTGACTGAGAACATACCTAACTAAGGTGAAACAGGTGATTCTCAACTTATTATAAAAGGCTTAAAAGGAGTCGACTCATATACATGCATGATGGGAGTTTCACTAATAAAGTTCGTTATAAATAACTGTTTAATTCCAAAATTATAATTGAGTCACACGATTCACGAAGCCAATTTGCCTTTAAGGAGAGGAGAGCAGAGAGAGACGAGAGAGAGAGAGAGAGAGAGAGAGAGAGAGAGAGAGCAGAGAGATGAGAGAGAGAGAGAGAGACGAGAGATGCAGAGAGAGAGAGAAGAGAGAGAGAGAGAGAGAGAAGAGAGGAGAGAGAGAGAGAGAGAGGAAGAGAGGAGAGAGAGAGAGAGAGAGAGAGTAGAGAAGAGAGAGAGAGAGAGGAGAGAGAGAGAGCAGAGAGAGAGAAGAGAAGGAGAGAGAAGGAGAGAGAGAGAGAGAGAGAGAGAGAGAAGAGAGAGAGAGAGAGAGACAGCGAGAGAGAGAGAGAGGCAGAGAGAGAGAGAGAGAGAGGAGAGAGAGAGAGCAGAGAGAGAGAAAAGAGAGAGCAGAGAGAGAGAGAGAGAGAGTCGAAAAAGAAGAGAGCGAGAGGAGAGCAGAGAGAGAGAGAGAGAGAGAGAGAAGACGAGAGAGAGAGAGAGAGAGCAGAGAGAGAGAGAGAGAGAGGAGTAGAGACGAGAGAGAGAGTAGAGGCAGAGGAGAGAGAGAGAGAGAGAAGAGAGAGAGAGCAGAGAGACGAGAGAGAGAGAGAGAAGAGAGAGCGAGAGAGAAAGGAGAGAGAGAGAGAGAGAGACGAGAGGAAGAGAGAGAGAGAGAGCGAGAGAGAGAGGAGAGAGAGAGAGAGAGAGCGAGAGAGAGAGAAGAGGAGAGAGAGAAAGGAGAGGAGAGAGAGAGAGAGAGAGAGAGATCATTGTATTCGGGCAGACTCGTGTCCATTTACAGAGATGTCACCTCCAGTGGCAAGAGTGCACGATTCCCATAACGCTCTAAACGCAGAGCCGCTTCCCACATCACTATGCGACGAATGAGTTGATAATACAATTATTTGAAGAACGGATACGCTGGATAAATCCCAACAAGACCGCTTTCTGAATATAGTAATAAGATTATCAATTCTTTCACAACATACATGCAGATGCACACGAATTTATCATATCCAAACATATCCTGGCTGCAATTTTAGGCAAATCTTGACTTTTTGAACAAGAAGCGACTGGTAGGCAACGCCCAGATTGAACACATATACTAGTCGCGCAATCAAGCTCGTAAATAAGTATCTTTTTACACGAGAACGAACAATATAACTTTTCGATAAGCGAGTTTGTTCGACAACACAAGCGATATTGCCTGTCGAATTTCAGAATTATCACACGATTCGTCAGACAGAAGGAAACCGAGATATTTATAATCGCTAACAAAGCTCATTTCAAGCTGCCATTTCAATTTTGAGACTTGACAAGGCCTTATGGTGCCACTTCATGGGATGTCCGAGGGGCCCCGGCAGTTCCCCTCCCCTCCATTTAAGAGCCATCTGTGTCTCCTTCCCGCCCTGTTAAGTGGGTAAAGGTGAGAACGACAAGGGCAACGTGCCAGTGGTAGTCAGGTGAACCAAAGACCATAAATAGGTATCGCTGGCCCATACTGGTTGTATTCAACGACGACTTTAGCAAGCAAACCAGTCTCTTTTAATTTGTGTACTTCATGTGTAGGTGCTTTATCTTTTCTTGCGCAACGGTGTAAAGGGTCCGCCGAAATTAGGGAAACGCTTATGACATCTAAGAGAACCTGCACCAAATCAAAAGAAATAATTATTCCAATGACATTTATTTTTCCAGGCATATACACCAGGTCATCACGTCTGCAGCTACCCAATGTATTCACCCTCAGCCTCAATCACTCTCTCCCAGAGACCCTGAGCCTGCAGACACGCTGGGTAGTGCTTGTCCATGTTGTGCCAGCACCTCCGCATGTCAGTCTTCAGCGACTCAAGGTTTGGGCGAGATACATTGCACACCTCGGCCTCCAAACGCGCCCAGGTAGAGAAGTTCAAGGGGATGAGTTCGGGTGATGACGGGGCCCATAACTCCTGTGTCCTGACGTTCGTCATCTTCGATTCAGGCATTGTTGATTTGCTCGGCCGTAATGGCAGAGGCCTATCGCTGCTGGCCCCGTACTTGCCATCCAGGGTGCGCAGACGTATACACGGGCTAGACTGCTGCTCCAGCAACTCCTCGTTGATCTTCTCGTGGCAACCTGTGAAGATCTGTGGACCTCAACAACGTTCTTCTCGGATTCGCTCTGAATGACTCTTTTCACGCGTCCTGGATGATCTCGGTCTTTTTGTTTTTCTCTCTTCCTTTTCCTGGTCTTTGGCTCTCTCAAAATTTCATCTTTGGATTCAGCATGCTCGGGTCATTTTGTATACGCTTTCTTGACTCGTTAACGCGCCTTAGAGACGGTACCGGTGCCGTTCCCGCGGCAGAGACGGTTCGCTATATTAGGTGTCTTCACTGCCACCACGGCTTACGAATAGACCCTGGCCGAAATAATTTAATTGTACGTTCCTGAGACCGCGGAGTGAACTAATGGTACAAATTCAACGTATGTAGCTTGCGTGGGCGACTCTCAGTGGAAGGTAACTCAGAGCGTTTCCCTAATTTCGGCGGACCCTGTAGGTACCCACTATTCTCGTTTTTTCCGTCTACTTCCTGAAAACTTGAAGAATGACAGAACGATACGTAGGTACGTACTTCATGCTGGTTACAAAGATGCTAGATATTATTTTCAAGAAGCTTATACTCCTTTTTACGACAAAAAGCAAAGACATTCCAAGGAGATAAACAGAGAACTCTGTGCACCATGCCGGTGTGCACAAGACGTATACGAGCTAATCCGGGAACGCTATTTCTGGATTGGAATGTTTAAGTACATACAAACTCTGTGTATAGCCTGTGAAGTCTGTCAGAAAAACAAACGAACATTTACACCTATGGAAACCATGCAGGAGTATGAGACAGGTGATGCGGCCCCGCGATCCACCATAGCGATAGACATAGCTACCCTGCCCTGGTCGCCTGACAGTTACCGGTATCTCCTGGTCATTGTGGATCTGTTCTCGCGTTACGTCGAGCTCGTTCCGCTCAGGGATCAGTCCGCGGAAACTGTATGCAACGCTGTAAGGTCTGAGTGGATACACAGACACTCTTCGAATCGTAATTGATCGGGACGAAATGTGGACGGTCAGCTGATGAGCCAGCTTTGTGAGACGTTTGGCATTGGAAAACGGCGGTCGTCACCGTATCACCCAGAGGGTGACGGTCTAGCGGAACGAACCATTCAGACTGTTAAGCAGCTACTCAGATGTAAACAGCAGAGCCGCCGAATGGAAACAGAGCAGTGAACTCTTGTGCTTAGAGAAGTGCGGAGCACTTACAACTCGCTGCCTAACAACTCAACCAAATTTGAGCCCAACGAACAGAGGCACGTGTTCGGTGTTAGATTCCTAGAATTAGCAGGGGTGAGCCTGGCTGAGCTAGGTGAAACGACTGAGCAGTCGGTTGGTCCGGAAACCCACTCTGAGGAAACACGGTTCAGATTGGCCCAGTTCCACCAGTAGGCAGTGCAGAATTCCGCAAAGGCACGAGCCTCCTCTAAGGTATACTATGCCCAAGGTAAAAAGGAAAGTGATGTGCAAGCTGGAGATTATGTGTATCTGCGCAAGGAGGTGAGGAACTCATCCCTGGACCCTATATGTAAGATGGCCCATTCCTGGTTATCCGATCGACGGGGTGTGAATGTGCTTTTGAAAACGATACATGGGGACCAAACTGTACATTTTAACCGCTGTAAGAAATGTGTTAACAAGGAACAGATTCCTGATGCTGTGTGTGCGCCAACAGCCTCATATGTAGTCGGTGCTACTCCTGGCACCAGCGATGACGATTTGACGCAGCCTCAGGAACCTGCACCCGTCCGTCGTGATGTAAGGTGCGCCGTGTGATAAATCGAGGGGTGTGTTACTGAACTATAGGCCTCCCTCTGTGGCTAATAGAGGCAACATGACTCAAATGGGGGACAGTGTCCAGCCCCAGACAGAGGTCGAACGGCAGTACCCATCCCGGGTCCGTAGACAGCCACAATGCCTCAGAATGTGACCTGTTGGTGTTACTTAGGAGTCTGAGGTCAGTGCACTATGTATTTACGAAGCTGATATCATTTTTTCACATGACGGAATGTATTTGAAGGACGGGATGATGTTGCGAAGTGAATCAAAAACAAAGGTACTGTTCTACAGTTATCTCCCGCATATGTTATGTGTCATTTATTTTTAAGTCTGTCGGTGACTTTGCGCGCTGACCGTTTGTATTTTGTCAAAGGTAAAAATGTCTTAGATATTGTTCAACACTATTGTTTATTTCTTATGAATAAACTCAATGAGAAGTAATGACGTTCTCGCTTTGAAAGTTTCTAACAGCAGCACTATCTGAATTACAATCTCTCATTATAGCAACACTCTAGCTGTCAAGGGATCAGTGTTGCGTTAAAATGACGCCGACTTGTTTTTTTATCCGGAAGGTTCGAAATTTAATTTCGACGTTATCTTATTTTGTAGTCTTAAGCTATTTAGGCAGCCATTCAGGGTTCGTATGTTCAATTTTGCACCAACGTGCAAAGTGTAATGTACGCTTCCAAAGAACTAAAGCGTTGCATTGCTTTTTAAGCTGTCATTTAAAAGACTCAACGTCTTTCCGCAGCGAAGTTATTTGGTAGCAGCTGCGATACCTATATTGTTGCTCTATCCATCTGTGTGGTCTGATTCCAGGCAACGCTGAATATTATCACTATCAGCAATGACATAGTATTTCCCTGTTAGCTCTTATCCAGCATGCCGTCGGTAGCATCCCTCTCCATCTCCGGCTGATACAGTCATGTATGTATTAGCCATGGTAGATCACCACGCTCCATAAAGCTTACTCGTTCATCACATTATTATTCACAGCTTTCCTTCAGGGTCCATCATACACGGCGCATTATGCCGAAACTTTCTTCCATGATTGCCTATATATGCAACTGTGGCGCCCTTCACTGGCGGATCCAGACTCCCCGTGGGGGGGGGGGGTCATCTTTTTTGTGGCAAAAATGTACGCCCACTTTTGTTCTCCCCGAATCTGGGCCGGTCACTGTATTTTGATGTTCGAGCTTAATTCCCTTTTTTGGGACGAAAATCACTTTTATCGCGATTTTTCGGGAGAAAAAATCAATTTCACATCGCAAAAATCACTTTCACAAAAAATCACGTTCAGCAGGGAGCGCACGGGGGACATACTTGATTCCTGCGGGGCCATTTTCCCCTGATGCCCCCCTCCCCCCTTGAATCCGCCAGTGGCGCCCTCTTGACGGGCACCCAGTCTTCAAGGCCAAAGGTTGAAACTGTCAGCGGAATGGAGTAACATTGTCATACATAGGAGTAACATAGGAGTAACATTGACATCACTCGCTGTTGATAAGTCCCGTAACGAATAAGTTTGGCAGCCAAACGCGTACCAATCACGTTATAATAGGTTCTGCACCTTGTATGCCACTCCAGCTAATCAACATAGGTATCAACATTCAACATGCAATAAATGAAATTAAACAAACAGTTAAATAGAGGCCTTCTCATCGTGCCAATTCAAGCACAGATGATTTCTAAGTTCACGGCCAGATATTGGGCAGCCTGGTTGCCTTAACAGGTTAACTTGCTGGTAGCCGCAATCGACAAGCGCAATCTTTCTATATAATATATACTAATATATAATGGCGTCGCCAGGATTTTAGGTGTGGGGGAACATTTTTATCAGAGGAGCGACGTCAGTAGTAGAATACAATTTAACTCCTCAGCCATATGTTGTTGACCGGGGTCTTCAAGCAGATGACCGGTCGGGTCGTCAGAGAATCTAATTTCATCTAGGGCATTTTGCGCAGGGGGGCCATTTGCCTCCTTGGCAGTGGCACCGTCCCTTTACCAGACATAAGTGCAAATCTAAAAAAACGTAAAGAAGCTTGATCTAAAACCTACCGAGATCATTATATTATTTTACCAAACTCGAAGATTCACAGGGATCGAGACCTCAGATACTCCAAACAACTTTCAATTGGAATCCCACGGGTAAAAATAGGATATTTAGTGTCGAGTGACAAACCTGACAAACCTGATATTCACCCACACTTTGAACACATACATTACAATCACACTTACACACATCCTGTACAGATTGTATTCTCTAAACTGTTCCACAATATTCTCCCTGATATTGATGCATGTTTGATTATTAGTGGGGTGGAAACCAACCCTGGACTTGGTTACTGGTCAACCCACATGCATTTTGTCCCGACCTCAAAATCTCCTCGAATCTGTATCGACCTCAGGGGGTCCCGAATCGGAGGATGGGGGAGAGGCAAGTTGTCCCGCTTGCCCCCCGTGGCGACGCCACTGTTACCATCACCGGGCTCTGCCTCGATCGGGGCTGACCAAGACCGGGCTACAGTTACACAGTTGTACAATTACCAGAAACGGACCCGTTTTAAGAATGTGCAAGGACCGGGCCCTCTTGTGACCGAACCCTCGTGCTGACCGGGCGTCATATCACGTATCTGCCAGCACCGGGCCCCTGCCTCGATCGGGCACCTGCCAGTAACGGGCCCATATCAGAAAACGGCCCGTATCAAATAATTTGCAAGGAGCGGGACCTGTTGTGACCGGGCCCTCATCCTGACCGGGCACATATCACGTCTTTGTCAGCACCTGTCCCCTGCCTCGATTGGGTCTGACCAAGATCAGGCCCCTACGTACCAGAAACGGGCCTACATCAAGAATATGCAGAATATAAGGACCGGCCCTCGTTCTGCCTGGGCCCCCATATCACTCCTTTGCCAGCTCTGGTGGCCTCGATCAGGCCTGACCAAGACTAGACCCCTGCCAGGTATGGGCCAGAATCCAGGTCCTTTTGATGCGTGCTGCTCATACATGTCGGAAGGGGGTCAGCTGACTTGTTGATCACCCCCCCCCTTCTACACACTGCGTGCGCCACTGTCCACTTACTTCGGGATACTCCCGCTACTTGCTGTGTCAGTAATACCTAGAGACAGGGGCGTGGCGACCTGGGAGATTCGTTCCGGCCCGAGTCCCTCCCCAGCTTCGTAGGATTCTAACATAAGCCCTATGGGCTGGAACCCGAACTCATGGCTGCTCCTCTCTCAACATTCTAAATTGTATGGCGACGACACTGCCTAGAGGTGTGACTTGTTGACTGAGTAAGCGTACTTTCCGCTTCTAAAAAGCTAAGCGACATATACAATATACATGCGCATGTTGCAGTGGCATGGCTGTAAATTAACTACAGTCCACACAGGCATGTATATTTCGTCCAGGGGAAGTCTCCGAAACAGCCCTTTAACCGAGCGTTAAAAGGGCCCCCTTTTCGGGCGTTTAGAATGCATAGTAGATCTTATAGTACATAGATGATGCCATTGCAACTTAAATCTGCGGCATTCAGTAGTCTTTTCTTAAGCAACAAGTTTCTCCTACAGATCCCTATAAACAGCGTGCGCCGATGTTAATAACATCTTTATCTGAGAAGATGTATGTTTTTTAATAATTTTGTTTCCATTAATATGTGCTTAAAAAAGACCACTGAATTGCCACGAAATCAAGTGCTTCAGCATAGGCATAGCATCTCTATGTATATATGATCTCTATGGTTTAATGGGCCAACAAAATAATGCAAAAGCACGTTACAAGGATGGAGAATGCACTGTGGCAGGTATGGCATAGACCATGCCATTTAGGAGCAGGAGTTAGCTGAGTGTCTGCCATTTGAACCATGAAACCACTGACATCAGTTTGAAATCGGCTATACCAACTAAGAAGATAAATTTAGGCCCAAGCTTTGGAAACCCTTTAGCTTCACACCCGCGGAGCGGCGTTTTTTTTAATTCAAATATTAATTGCCTGGAGTTATGCATATTGTTCTCGATGCCTTGTTTTTTGGCGTTCAAAAGGTATGGCAAAAAATGTATTAAGCGAACTGTTAGACCCATTATATAATAGAATGGTAGCAAGCACCATAAACACATCCTAAATGCGCAAGCGAAGTGGTGCAGAATTATTAATTTTGTTTTAAACCCGTATAACAATTGAATGTGTATAGGTATTGTGCAGATTGCGCCGCGGAGGCGCGGGAATACGTGTTGTTATTCTCGTGATAAACTGAGTTGTTGCTGTTGAAAAGTTGCTTGGCGGTGTGTCTGTTCGAGGAGCTTGAAAATTAAGGGCAGTACTCAAAGTTCAGGGGACAAAAGAAACTCTGTCCCCTCAACTTCGAAATTGGGGGACATGTCCCCGTCCTTCGGGTGCGGAGCCCATGAATATACCAAACATATATGTGGATCCCGAAAAAGGAACCAGTAAAGATGCTTGATCCAAGATCTCCTGAGGTCATATGATCAGTTTATAAATATCGAGGATTCACCAGGATCGAGACTGCAGAAAGCAAACAATTTTCAAAGGATTCGTTGGAATCTCAGGGAAAAATCGGGCACTTTAATGTTGAGGCAAACCTCTGGACGTGGTCAATATATCAATTTTTCCGACCTCAAAATCTCCATGGATCTGTATCGATATCAGGGGTTCCCCAATCAGAGGTTGGGGGAAAGCTGCCCCGTTTGCTGACCCCCGTGGCGACGCCACTGCAAATATATCGAAATATATCTCTGTTTTACATCAATAGTTTTATGTGAAACAGACACAGATAGTTTAGCAATGCCATGAGTTATCAATATTAAACGTGTTTCCGCTGCATGTCGACAAAATTTATACGTGTTAAGCAGTTAAACGCGGTTTTGGTTTCTATTTATACACAAATGTTTTGTTTCGATATATTTCGCTGTTTTAAATCTCTGCTATTCAATTTGACAAAGCAACCTTAAGCCCTCGAGTTTGTTGCAAAAAAGAGAGGATCGCATGTAAGCTGCGCGGCGGACACAGGCGAGCAGGGCCGAATGTGGCAGACCATCTGTCAGCCGTGGCGAGCGTTAAGAGAAGAGGAGGTGTCCCGCGGTCGACCTTCCTGCTTATACGATCAGCAGCCCTTCACGTGCCCTGACTGGGCCGAGTGTTACTTCAGAACCTTTCTGCTATTGATCAGCAGGCCCCACTGCCTAACCTGGGCCGAGTGTTACCTCAGCACCTTCTTGTCTAACGATCAGCCAGGCCCCACTGCCCGCTTAACTGGGCCGAGTGGGTTACCTTCAGCACCTTCCTGCTAACGATCGCAGGCCAGCTGCCCTAACTGGGCCGAGTGTCACCTCAGCACCTTCTGCTAACGATCAGCAGGCCCTACTGCCCTAACTGGGGCGAGTGTTCCCTGCACACTTATTTTTTGCCGCTTCGCCGCCATCGTCGCCGTGGGTTCCAAGATGACCTGCCGACCCCTTTCAGTGACTCTCGGCGCTTACTGCAGCAGGAAGCGCCATTTTGCTGGTACTCGTCCGCTGATCGAATCCAGACCACTCGCCACTATTGCCACTCGGGCCGGCTGGAGAGGGACGTGATATGCGACCGAGGGGCTGCTCGTCCGCTGGAGGGCCGCTGCTTGGCTGCATTCGAGGCCTCTGGCGCTTCCCAGAATTGCTGCTCTCTGATAGAGAGAGACAGAGAGACAGAGAGACAGAGAGACAGAGAGAACAGAGAGAACAAGAGAGACAGAGAGACAGAGAGACAGAAGAGACAGAGAGACAGAGACAGAGAGATAACGAGAACAGAGAGACAGAAGAAGACAGAGAGACCAGAAGACAAGAGAGACAGAGAGACAGAGAGACAGAGAGACAGAGAGACACAGAGAGACAGAGAGACAGGAGACAGAGGAAGCAGAGAGACAGAGAGACAGAAGAGACAGAGGAGACAGAGGAGACAGAGGATAGGACAGAGAAGACAGAGAGAACAGAGAGAACAGCAGGACAGAGAGACAGAGAGCAGAGATGACAGAGAAGACAGAGAGAGCATGAGAGACAGAGAGAACAGAGAGACAGAGAGACAGAGAGACAGTTAGAGACAGCAGACAGAAAGACAGAGAGAACAGAGAGACAGAGAGACAGAGAGACAGAGAGCAGAGAGAAGCAGAGAGACAAGAGACAGAGAGCAGAGAGACAGAGAGACAGAGAGACAGAGAGTACAGAGAGACAGGAGACAGAGAGCAAGAGACAGAGAGACAGAGACAGAAGGAAGAGCGCGACAGCGAGACGATGCGCATCATAGATAGTTCGTGTGAGGAAACGAACAGAGCTATTGGAAAACGTTAGAAAATAGAATGGAATCCATTTTGGGTCCCTGAATCCCAGATCCAGGTCCCCTAAGAATCTTGGTCTATTTTCACGGCGCGGTGTTCTGATGCTTCCATGGGCGAAAAAACTTGCACATAGAAAAAGTGAGCACGGAGCAATAGTTTGCAATGTGCAGAAGTGCTAAAGCATATCGCCCGTCGCCACAATGTTCATTCAAAGGCCAAAACGCCTGGGGGCATGGCCCATGTTTGGTCCCGGTCAGTTCAGGTCAGGTCACTAGATCAAGTCAAATAACATGACCACCAAGCAATTTCTAGGTATTATCAACGGCACAGTGGGTAATCGAGCGACACAAAACTCTTGGCACGTCATGAGGTCATTGAAGACACAGTCTAGGATGTTCGATATCGGTGACCTAAGGTCAAGTTAGAATCGTGACCTTTTCACTGTAACTCTATAGTCCTGGCCCTATGGAGAAAATACAAAATCTCATATTTCTAAGTTGTAAAGGGAATGGTTTAGTTCATGCTTGCTCTAGCCAGTAGTTTTGGGCCATGTCAGACCACCGCGGAGGTGGAATGTATGTATGGTCAGTAACCACCTCTGCAAGGCCACCGTGGTATCAAATACACGCCTTTGCCAGCACCGGGTTCCTGCCTCGATAGAGCCTGACCAACACCGGGCCCCTATCAGGAACGGGTCCGTGCTATCAATAGTTTTCCAAGATTGGGTCTTCGTTCAGGGAGGACCCCTATATCAAGTATTTGTCAATACTGGGTCCCTGCCTCGATCGGGCCTGACCAGAAACGGGCCCATATCAATAATTTGCAAGGACAGTGCCCTATTGAAACGAGTCCCTCGATCTGACCGGGCCCAATATCACGCCTCTGTCAGTTCAGTCCGTCAGTGATGTTGTCTGTGCGGACATTCTGACCGGGCCCAATATCACGCCTCTGTCAGTTCAGTCCGTCAGTGATGTCTGTGCGGACATTCTCTGACAGAGACAGTCTGAACGGTCAGAGGCCGTCACATATCAACTGAAATGCTCAGACAGAGACAGTCTGAAGCGTGGTCAGCAGGCCAGTCATCATAATCAACTGAATGCTCAGACAGAGACAGTCTGAACGGTCAGAGGCCGTCACATATCAACTGAAATGCCAGTCGTAGCTTGGGCAGCTTATAATGCTGCGTTGATATAATTTTCTGGTAAAGTATACTGATAAATCGGAATATATAATAATAATAGTGAAAATTATTATCATAATATTTGGCTTAGTCTAGATCAGACATGTGCATGGATCTGAAAGTAGGATCTATGATCCCAGAAGATCGCTCGACAAAACGCAATGTTATATTTATGATCCCACTGGATCCCACGACAAAACACAGCAGTGGATGTTGGATCCCAGTGGGTCCCTCAATTACATTTCACATCGGATCTTGGATTCCACATGATGCCATGATAAACAATTAAATTAGATCTCTGATTCTAACGGATCTCGGGATCCGGCTCGTAATTTGGCCATAAGTATACTATTTATTGACAAAATATAACTAAAAGCAAAGGCACTTATGCTAGTTTCATTGAACCCGGCATTGGCTGGGGGGGGGGGCGTAATTCGCCGCTCGTTATCTTCCGAACCAATAACTGCAGCGAGATGCGCAAGTCGGCAATCGAAAGCTCTTAATAAGATCCTTCTAAGGCACACGCGAAATTTTCAAAATAAGGTCACATGTTAGTTCACAGTTAGGTCAAAGGTCAAATGTAAGGCAATTTAGTTTTTAGACCATATTTCCCATCCAAAGCCTTATATTGCGACTATTATCGCACAAAGTGCTCTCAAAGGTATGATGCATCTCCCGTATAAGCAAAAGTGAAATTGTAAGCAAGGTCCAAGGTCAAGATCAGGTCAAATCAGGTCACTATTGGCAAGAAAGCAATGCGACACATGTTTTTAAAGAGGTTTATCCTAGGCGCATACAATTTTGATTGTAGCAGCCCATATTGCTTTCACTCAGGGCCTCTTGCACCAAATAATTATCCGGAATAAAACATAAATCGCAACCCACCATGTAAAGCTACCCCAGATCCGGATATTATCTTGCAACCAAGCGAAGCAGCCAACTGGGTACCCAGTTGGCTGCTTCGCTTGGTGCAAGATATCATATCAGGCTGGGTAGCTTTACATGGTGGGTTGGATTATTTTTTATCAGGGTAGATTATTTGGTTCAAGAGGCCTCTGATCCATTATAAGGTCAAAATCAGGTAAAACAAGGTCAAAATGTGAAATGATGAATATTTATTCCAAATGCATGGTTCATAACCAGTTTTCCCTCAGAAATACAGTGGTGCCATTTATTTTTATGTATCTGGTAAGAAGTGAGATTTTTTTTAAATGGCGTCATGGGGTACTCACACTTGAGGAACAATCAGTCATTCGAAAATACAGATATTGCTTTGAAATGTAGTTTGGTTATTGTACATATGTGGTTTTCTTACATACCTCCTTTTTTCTCAAAATATTAAAATGTTAATTTTGAGGGCATGTTTCCCTTTTTTGTATATTTGTTGGTCAAAATCTAACATTTTCGAAAATCCGAGATTGTTATTTTCTACCCCTTGACATTTGCTATCATGTGACGTTTTGTATTGCATTTTGTTTAAAGAATGACGTTCATACAGCCTGTTAGAGTTTAGATGATATTTGCGTCAAAGTCGTGTGTGGTGACGTCACAAAAGTTGATAAGACTCGAAACAAATTCGACGAATAAAAAATGCACTGAAGACGTCAAATTGATGTAAGAGAAGGTACCTGATGTTTCGCGTTAATAGTGCTGTTCGTTTGTGACCTATTGTGAAAACTCCTGAGGGGAGATGTTTTTCTCCCCCCCCCAGCCAATGGCGGGTTATACAGAAGCTGAAAAGTTCTGACAATGGACTAGTTGCAGGTTACCTAACCCACTGTTTTTATGCATTTGATGGAACGCAAATGAATATAAAATGTTGTATAAATTTTCAATATAGTTCAAGTTCCTCTGAACTATCAGCATTTTAACCCTCGTCCGTGTAGGGCAAAATCACTTCGTGACCGTGTAGGGGGGGGGGGTTGGGGTATTGGTTGGTACGACTCCCCCCTTGGCGTTTGGCCCCTAATTGAGCTAGAGCTTCGATTAAAAAACGAGCGTGTTGCTTGTGACGAGAGGAAGCCACTTCCATCTGATTTTAAGGTCCTGGGTTATTAGGTGACCTATGAGGTCATGTCAAAGCAAGACCTTTGAGATCATGTCATCAAATCTGAAATGTGTAAAAAATGAGAACTTATCGAGCTAAACTGTAAATAGCAAACTTAAAATTTTAAATGGACGCAAATAATTTGTAATCAGCAATCAAAAAATGAATAAAAACTGGCAAAATCAAAGGTCATGTCAGGTCATCTGAGGTCAGTGCCTCGGTCGACCTTTGGCAGCGCATGACCTGCAATGGAACATTATAGTCATGCAAATGAATCCAGAATTTAAAATCAGTCGTCACATAACTTGCTCTAGAAACGGACAAAAGGCAGAAATAATAACATCTGAGGTCATCGAAGGTCAGTGACCACCGTTGACCTCTGAAAAGGTCAATCAAGATCGCAATCTTTGCAGAAGCCACAACTGTCACCTAGAAACACCTTTGCATATGCTCCTGAACCACAAACACTCGGGAACTGCACATAGTTCAAGGATCGTGACTACGGGACGCCAGTTTCGCCAAACACGACCTTGAGAAACAGGTCAAAAGTCATGGGTCATACGGGTTAGAAGTTCGAAATTTCCAGAGTATATGTCAAATTGATGCACAGTAAGATACTGCAATTTTCATTGCCCCAGTGGTGCCGGTTCCGGGGATAGCCGCCCGGAGCAAATCCCTAAGCTCAGAGAAGAGTTAATCCCCCGGGGGTGTCAACCTCATCCGGAATTAGCCCCTCCCCCCTCCCCGGCACCATAGTCTCCCAGTAATGGCGCAAGGCCCAACTGGATGAGAAAAAAATCATTGCGATCGGTTGATATTTACGCGATTTATTCTGGAAAAACCGAGGGGGGTTGGCATCCCCCTCCCACCTACACTGTCGAGGTTTAAATAATTAAGTAGATTTACGTAATATGGAAGTCTGCTCTCTGATTGGTCGCGACGTCAATTAGCAGTAGTTCAGAAGATCAAAGTTGCCTGAGGTAGTTTTGAGCATTTTGTTTGCCACAATTATTTTTAATATGGAGGTTCAACGGAAAAATAAACATCGCATTTATCGCACGGAAATCAAAGCAAGTGAAATGGCAGATTGAAGCAGATGTTATTTAATTTGTAATCATACGACTTTGCAGAAGCAAACAAATGTTGAACTAAAATTGCGGAAATCTGCCTTGTGACCGAATCAATTATCTTAACGGCAGCTCAAAGGCATTTTAACGGATCGCTACAGCCCAACGGATCCTTAGGAAGATCCAGATATATTTTCATAAAAGTTCTGGACCCGACAGATGCTATTTCAAAACAACATTGAGGGCACTGTTGCTTTTTGCAACTGGTTTATAAGGCAGTGTTTCAGTGAGGGCAGCATCCGGATTTAAGCCCACTTAATGTTTAAGAAGAATCTCCAGACCAGGAAGCAACTAAAGGCAGCCGTGGGAACTGCAGTGCGGACCATTCCCGCCGACATGTGCCCGTAAGCAGCAGGGACGTAGCCAAGCGGGGGGGGGGGGGGCACGAAGGCCATCGGGGCCCATGCCCCTCCCCTGAGCAAATAAGTTAACATATAGAATGAGATTCTCTGACGACCCCACCCCTACCGAGCCATATTGCTTCCGAACCCCTGGTCAGATCAAGCATTTGACTGAGTAAGCAAGATGTTTTTTTTTCCGAAGTGCCACCCCTCTTGGTAAAAATCTTGGCTACGTGCTTGGTAAGCAATTTGGTGAGTATGAGGTGAAGGGCAGAGCTGCGCCTCAGCTGAAACGGAGCCCTTCTCGAACCTGTTCTGTAGAGGATATTAAGATGACGCTTTGTGTTTGTGTTTGTGTTTGTGTGCTCTTATGACTTCACCTGTCAGTGGGTATTTATACCTGTTGGTGATCATTGTAATAAACTGAAACTGAACTGTGTTTTCAATATACTCAGCATACATCTCCATGATTTTCTGAGCAGGCTGGTGTGAACAGTAAATCAGAGAAAAGTACTTAACCATTTGCAATTGCCACGGTAAATGCCCGAAACACCATGCTTTTCCATAGGCCGGTGAAATATTATTGCTAATTGACGTCACTACAGCAAGTGCTTGCTTTATAAATAATAAACTTCTACATACAAATATTTCGCGAAATATTTATTTGTATGCAAAATGATGTGTAGTACATTGATCAGCACATTATTCTTATTATTTTGCGAATATTCACCAAATATCCTGCAGCTAGTCCATTACTTAAAATATAGGCTCCGAAAACACATATCTGTATAATGGCGCGTCTGGGATCACAATGGATCCCAGTGAAAAATGGTGCCTGCGATATCGGATGCCGGCGGATCTGAGGACAAATGTTGAAGACGGATCTATGATCCCAGTGGATCCATCGACACATTGTGAAGGTTGATCTATGATATCAGTGGATCCGGGATCCGGATCCCAGAGATCATATCCCGGGATCCGTTTTCGGGATCCGAGCACATGTCTGGTCTAGATATCCCGCTTACAGTCTACATGTGTAGCAAATGTGACGACGAGGCGGCTGAGTGTTGCATCTTACGCTTCATCTGGCCGCGAGGATACTGTAGTAAGCAGGCATGTAGCCAGGATTTCGTCCAAGGGGCAGCCCCTCAAAAAGGCCCTTTCCGAGCGTTGAAAGTCCTCCAAAATGATATGAAGAACTCTCCGAATTTCGGCCACTTTATTTTGTGATGCCCTTTTTTCTTCAACTTTTGATGATCTGGATTGGACCAGGACCCTCAGGATCCTCAGAGAGGCCCATGAACCAGGCATGTAGCCGGGATTTCGTCCGGGGGCAACGCCTCAAAAGGGTCTCTNATGTTCACACTTCCCTTAAAACAAGTTCCCACGGTCGTAACTACGTACAGCATACCATTACTTTTGTAGCCTCAACCTAAGGGGGTACGCCAATCGGAACTATAGCCTGTACCTACAAAAAAGTGGATGAACGTGTCGGACACACGGTACGGGTGCAGGACTTCTTTCTACATTCAAAATTATAGAAAGCAGTTTCGACGTGTCTGCCGATACTGTTATCGGGTTGTTAACGTTGTTAAACAACGATATTTAGATAGTCTTATCAAAATGGCTGCGAGACTCTGCTTAGTGCAATCAGGACCTTATAAAACCATCAATTTAAGTGATTTGGAGGTTTGGACTATTGCTTTCCTCTCTCAGGTGGAAGGGATTTGTTGAATCCAGTTTCTGTTGGGGAACAATTATTCAATCTCGCTTGTATTTGTTCATTTGAGTCATTCTCTTCGCACGGCCTTATGTCGTAGGAGTGTGAGACAGACCTTATAATTTTTCGTCAACACATTTAATGCAAAATCAGGGGAAAATAGGTAAATATGAACCAGCGCGTGACCCAAACGACGATGCAATCACGGGCGAAACCGTAATAAATCCAAACAGACAACCAGACATAATACGATGTAGGTAAGTGTTTTCGTCTCTGATGCTAGTCGAACAAGAATAATCCAGAATAAATCGATTTACTTATGTATCATGTACCTAATCATAGGCCATTATTGATTACTTCGGTGCAATTCTTTGTTTAGTGACCTCCAATGGGGCATTCCACGACATTTCGACAAATACTTATTTTCTCCCAAATTACATTCTCATGTCTAACTTTGTATTCACAAATTAATTTATGAGGTTATCTTGGGTACAAAACGCAGCTTGTGGCCAAATTAGCACGATCTGACTTAAGACTGAATGAGTTATAGCCTCGGGCATTTTTGCACGGTCACACTGCAGAAATATTATTTGGTGACCAAACTTAACGCATTTCACTTAACCAGATGTCAACAAACTTACCTTGCTGAACTGATTTGCAATGGAACAGGAAATTATATTTCTGGGGTTCGTTGCGTGTTCTAGAATGACCATGAACACATGACCTCGTGACCTTTTTTTATTTGACCTCGTGTGACCCTGGGTCCACCTCTTATTTTACATTTTTCACTTTGAAAAATACTTACCAATATATTTCCTAGCCAACGCAACAAATAAAAAGTTGCGTTTTGCTCTACTTTTCCATGTTTTTAAATTCAATATACGAACGTGTTTTCGAATTACCCCAAGGGGGAGTGGTAAGGGGCGGATAATCTGCAAACCGAATGGGACCGATTAAGGCGGAGTTTTCGCCATTCGATCTGGCGTGCTCTAAATCGGTGCTGTAAGAAATTGCATCAACTTTAGTCTTAACCAAGTGGCCCAAATTTGATCCCAAACTACTTAAAATCGTTGCAGATGACGTCATGCTTCGAACCTATGAGGAACGACTTTGGGTGAGGGTCTTCACCATTCGATATTCCTTCTTTCTTTTAAACAACTGAGTTTGGGACTGCTCGAGGTTGCATACATTTTTCTGGGCATTAAATTCGAGTTAAAAAAACGAGTCCCATTCTCCAAAACTATGGGACCGATCTGGGTCTTTTCTTCACCATTCGATCCCGCCTTGGTCTAAAACAAGGCTCAATGTTTAGTTGTAACCACTTTGATCTAATGTAGGCTTGACCGAAAATTGTACCAAAACCAACCATGCTAGCGGCTTTACGTCCAGTTTGGTCCACTTAGAATTGGACCAAAGTCAATACAGCTCTAATCGGACTCGTTTTGGACCACGCCGAATCGAATGGTCAATACCCTGTTCATATCGGTACCATATGTGCGGAGCATAACGTCTGGAACTATTTTTGGTGGTTTTGGTCCAATTTGGTCCACTTATATTGGATCAAAGTGGATATACAATTCCTAAGGGCCCCGTTATGGACTAAGCCGGATCGATTGATAAAGACTGCGTTCAACTCGATCCCATAAGTTCCGAGCATGACGTCTGCAACGATTTTTGGTGGTTTTGGTCCGAATGTGGTCCACGTAGATTAAAACCAAAGTGGATACAACTAAAAAACACGATGTCCTGGACCATGTCGAGATCGATGAGTGAAAGGTACCGCCCAAATCGATCCCATAGGTTTCGGAGCATGACGCCTTCTGCAACGATTTGTGGTGATTTTGATTCAATTTTGGTTCCACTTAAATTGAATCAAAGTGGATAGCAATTACTAAGGGCACCTGTTTTAGACCACGCCAGATCGAGTGGTGAAAAACCCCGTCCAAATCGGTCCCAGAGGTTCGCAAATATCTTGCCCATTACCCCTCCCCTTGGGGGTAGTTCGAAAACAAGCCCGTAAGTTGATGGATTTTTTTGGTTACTAGGCAATGTAATGACAAGTAATTTGGAGAGAAAAAATCGACATCAGAGGTTGAACCCTGGGTCACAGGAAGGTCAGCAAAAAAGAATCACGAGGTCACGGGGTCAAGGTCATTAAAGGTCATGCAACAAAGGCAATAAACATAATCTCCGTTTCATTGTAAATTCAGCCATACAAGTCTTCTTGACATTTGGGTAAGTCAAAAACATTATTTTAAGACTAAAAAAATACCAATTGTAGCGTGATATTGCAAAAATGATCGAGGCTCAACTCGAAGAACCTAAGGCTAGATCGAGCTAATATTGCAACAGCTCAACTCAGGATCCAAGATATCACTAAATACAAATTTTTGAACAAAAAGTGAGAGATGAGGGTGCTTTCGACCGGTCAAATTTAATCAAAATGTCGTGGAATGTCCCCCCCCCCCCTCCTATAGGGTCAGCCGAGGTCTTTCGAGGACAACCAACACGTAAATGTGCTTGTGTCAATAATTATAATCGACAGAATGCAGATAGATAAGTGCAACAGGCAACAATGTGTTTGCCTCGTCGTAACACGTCTCTCAGACATGCAACATGACCTACTTTGGGTCACCACTTGACCTTGACCTGAGGTAACAATTTTAAGTTAAGTTAACCTGGTCAACACTAATGTTAGTTTAAGTGTCTTTTAATCGAGACAAACACGATGACGTCACAATTAGTTCCTGATCAGTATTAGGTAAAAAGCTGTTTGCAAACAAAATAGTTTTTGGATTGGATCGCAATTACTCAATCGATTCCATACTCTGGACTAACAGGTAAAATAAATATTGAAATCAGGGAATCAGTTACTTCTGTTCAAATGTTAATTGAAACATGTTACTTAGGTACCTATATTGAACATGTTATATAAGGTACCATTTTAACGTTCTTAGTTCTGCCACTACCTATAATTGGTATGATAGGTATACTATATTTGTCCATAAATGAATTGATTTCATGCAAATTGCAAGAAATTGTCTAGGCTTCTGATTCTGTCAAAGCTATCTTCGGGCCAATGCTGACACATCTGTCTACTGTTCACCTACACAGACATGCCTTGGGGGCAGGTCCCGGTGCTGTACGTCAACGGCGAGCCGCTGACCCAGACAGTGGCCATCTTGTCGGTACCTCGCCGAACTACACCTTCTCAAACCGGACCACGGCGTGGCTCTGCGCGCGCGCCGACGCCGTGGCCGAGGCCGTCAGCGACATCACGAACAGAGCAGCCGAAGTGCGCCGCGCCTTCCGACCCGGAGACAAAGATGGCGCTGCGATCGGCGTTCATGGAGGCGCGACTGCCGCTGTTCCTGGGTCAGCTGGAGATGCAGCTGAACGACGGCCAGTTCCTCTGTGGCGAAAAGGTCAGGACTCAGGGTCCCGGGTTAGGAATCAGAGGACAGAGGTGAAGGTCATATGGGGATGGAGGACCGAGGTCAGGATCATATAATGAGAGGTCAGGGGCAGGTCAGGATCATAGAGAGAGCAATGCAGGTCAGTGTGTAGGGTCAGCTAGTGAGTGGATGGTGTCGCGTGTTAGGGTCAACCGGCTGCTGAAGTCAGGTGCCAGATTCTATAGTAATATTGCAGTTTAGAGTAGACGTCAGGGTCTCTAAGCAGCTGAAGTTTCAGCTCAGGATGCCATAGAGATTCCCCAAGTCATAAGTTGCCGGTGACCCGGGGTCAAATCCCTGGGCGGGCCGCTGAAACAGTCGACCGGCCCCATATAATAACCCTCGGAACAGGGTGAGAGTTCCAGCACCATGATCCCAAATGAGGATACGGTGCTTGGTCCACAAACCAAACCAAACCAAGTCATAACCCGTATACATCAAAAACCTGACCAACATCCGTGCTCAACCATTTTTCGTGAGAGAAATGCCGATTACATTGCAAACCAATAAGCAACAAGCATAGCCACGTGCACCGTACACTGACCGATCCTTCAGTGCTTCTCACAGTCTTGTTGGCGTGACTGTACTCTGCCACCAGGTATGCTGGGTCGACATTTACCTCGCCACTATGCTGGAAGTGATCGGCGCCATCTGTCGGCTGGAGGACGTTATTGCCGGATTTCCCCGCACCGCGGCGCTGGTGTCGCGGGTTCGAGCCATCCCAGAGATCGCTGACTGGATATCTCGCCGACCGGCCTCCATTGTAGGGGAGGACCCGACGGCGCCTGCTGCTGCCAAACAGTGAAGACAGTCTCCTGTCTCCTGTCTCCTGTCTCCTGTCTCCTGTCTCCTGTCTCCTGTCTCCTGTCTCCTGTCTCCTTGTCTTCCTTGTCTCCTTGTCTCCTGTCTCCTGTCTTCCTGTCCGCTGTCTCCTGTCTCCTGTCTCCTGTCTTCCTGGTCTCCTTCTCCTGCCCTGTCTCACAGATATAAACCTGTCTCCTGTCTCCTGTCTCCTGTTCTTCAGTCTCCTGTCATAGTCTCCTGTCATCCCAGGTCTCCGTGGTCATCAGTCTGCTTGTCATCAGTCTCCTGTCATTCAGTCTCCTGTCATCAGTCTTCATCTCCTGTCATTCCAGTCTTCCTGTCTTCAGTCTCCTGTCTTCCAGTCTCCTGTCTTCAGTCTCCTGTCTTCAGTCTCCTGCTCTCAGTCTCATCCTGTCTTCAGTCTCCTGTCTCAGTGCTCCTGTCTTCAGTCTCCTGTCTTCAGCTCCTGTAACTTCGATGTTCTCCTGTCTTCAGTCTTCCTCTCTTCAGGTTCTCCTCTCTTCAGTCTCCTGTCTTCAGTCTCCTGTTTAGTCGTCCTGTCTTCAGTCTTCCTGTCTTTCAGTCTTCCTGTCTCAGTCTTCCTGTCTTAGTCTCCTGTTCTCAGTCTCCTGTTCTTCAGTCTCAGTCTCTTGTCTTCAGTCTTAACCTGTCTTCAGTTTCCTGTTCTTCCAGTCTCCTGTCTTCAGTTCCTGTCTTCAGTCTCCTGTCTTCAGGTCTCCGTCTTCAGTTCTCCTGTCTTCAGTCTCCTTGTCTTCAGTCTCCTGTCTTTCCAGTCTCCTGTCTTCAGTCTCCTGTCTTCAGTCTCCTGTCTTTCAGTCTCCTGTCTTCAGTCTCCTGTCTTCAGTTCTCCTGTCTTCAGTCTGCCTGTCTTTCAGTCTCCTGTCTTCAGTTCTCCTGTCTTTCAGTCTCCTGTCTTCAGTCTCCTGTCTTCAGTCTCCTGTCTTCAGTCTTCCTGTCTTCAGTCTTCCTGTCTTCAGTCTTCCTGTCTTCTATTCTCCTGTTCTTCAGTCTCCTGTCTCCTGTCTGCCTGTCTCTGTCTCCTGGTCTCCTGTTTCCTGTCTCCTGTCTCCTGTTATCCTGTTTCCCTGGTCTCCTGTTCCTGTCTCCTGTCTCCTGTCTCCTGTCTCCTGTCTCCTGTCTCTCTGTCTCCTGTCTCCTGTCTCATGTCTCCTGTCTCCTGTCTCCTGTTTTTTTTTGTCTTTGTGTGTTTCGTCTTTCGTTCTTCAATTGCTTAATTTTCAGCGACCAAATACTGATCAAGCACCAAATGCAATAAAGCTTGTATGCAATTCGTCTTTTTTTAGCGAAAAAGTCGTAGAAGTCTTCGTGTCATTTGCCATGTCTTCTATTTATACTGAAAGCTTGTGGATCTCAAAGATTGAAACCTCTCTTTCCAGTTCCCGAATTATCAGTATAATACGTCCTGCTTTCATAAAGGAATGCTGACAGCTGGCATGCTGGGAGGAAATATTAATATTTTACCCTTCTCAGATATCTAGTTTTGTTTTATAGGTAGTCGAATGGTATTCTGGCATTAATGTCGAGGCACGCAAATCGAATGACGCATCCGATTGTATATCTAAGTTTTACTAATTCAGTGCTTGGGTGTTGTGCAACGTGCCAAACACTGATAGTTCAGAGTTCAGACCACTCGGGATTTCGGCGACCAGTGCTCACAGCGCGACCCGTCACTGCACTATGTTGACTGCAAATGAACTGTCACTGAACTGTCACTGAACTATGTTGGTTGGTGCATCACGGTGCGAGAGAGCGTATAAGAACATGATCCAAGAGGTTTTCAAGTCAGTTATCACATGAATGCTCCTAAACACACCGGAATGTCACCGGCAAGGCCGTTTAGCAGCAGCGTAGCGGGCGACGCAGGCATACATGTGACAGGCTCTCTGGTTATCGTAGTTTCTCACAATGGTAAGCGCCTTACCTCACGGATTCAAATTATATTTAAAGTTATACCGGGAAATGAACAAGATAATCTCTGCAATTTGAGTTGACATGCAGTGTATGACAGGTCGAAAGTAAGAGCACTTTATTTAAACTTCGTAGTTTTGAGCCACTTCCACTGAAGACCTGCGCGGCGTGGGGGGGGGGGTAAATTTTACCCCTCCGGGATTTTCTCAATAACATTAAAACCATGACAGCTAGCGACGTGAAATTTTGGGTAATTTTTGACGTCTTCCCAAAGAAAATAACTGAAAATGATACCAAACTTTGGGAGATGATGATGTCATGTCATGCAATTTTGGGTGAAAAATCTATAAATGTTTGAGAAATCGTAACAAATATTACTTTAAAGCGAATTGCTAACGAAAACCGGAAAAATAAATAAAATCATTTCCACTACTAAATGGTGATTTTTTTGGGCTGCTCAAAATAAAAAAAACAGAAATTTCCCTACAAAATCTAAATTTTTCAAGAAATTCAAAAACGGGAAAACATGTGAGAAAATCAAGTATAAGAGATACCTGAAGAGAATTCCAAAGCAATCTCTTTATTTTCGAATATGCACACAGCATAGCGAATGATGAGGATCACACAATGGTATTACAGTTTACACACACTTGCAAAAATAAAACGCAGGCACGACAACTAGTCATTCATATATGCTCAGGCATTCGCACGCAGTGGACAGGAGCACGCCAGTTTCAGTCACCAGAGTCGCTCAGCAGATGTCGCCTCAGACTACCTCCAAAACCACGAATGGACCTCTGGCGAATGCCGGGTGGCAACGAGTTGTACATCCGGATGTATATACAACGGTATGCATCCACGGGGCACGAGCGCAAAAACGACGTTTACCACCATCAGTCCTTGATCGGGGCACATATCACAAATAATTATGCCTAGTATGACGCTCGCGCAATGAGTTTGTGCACAGCACAAACTCATCACATCATAGCTAGGGCTTCGGGTTCGCCAGATCGGACGACCTTGTGCAGTAAGCAGAGCGTAAACTGTCAGCTGCTTACACGTCATCCAGCCCAAGTCACTCCGCAGGTCCGACACTCTGTCGAACAGTGTCAAACTTACGTCTACCGTTAATAATATAAGCAATATTAATAGAATATAAACCCTTAGATCACAATAATTGTGCACATCGTGGAAAATAAGCAAAGCAGGACAGTACAACAGTCATCTTGTAACTATGTCTAGCATGATCTCCCGAGTGCTTGTGCAAGGAGCATATATATATTTATGGATTGTTATTTTTAACTGACCTCTCCTTGATATATTGGAAATACTTTTTCAAGATAATTATATTTTTACAAAAATATTAATTTTCGATCACGGATCTTTTTCAAATCTCAAGTTTGAATTTGATTTTTTTGCTAAGCTCGCGTGGAATGACTTCAAGGGCAGCAACCGTTCGCTCATCCTGGATCTTTTCTGGGGCCAGCACAAGTCCACGTTGCGGTGCTCGTGCTGTGGCCACCAGTCGACCAAGTTCGAGACGTTTTCACACCTCTCCGTACCTATGCCAGCCATGCCGAACTGCGGTTCGCTGACGCTTTACAAGTGCATCGAACTTTACATGGCTGGGGACACCATCAGTGGCTGGACGTGCCACTAAATGCAAGTTAGCCAGCATTCAGAGGTTTCACCAGTGATGGCCTCTGGAAGAAAAAACAATCGAACGTACAATTCCCGCTGGAAAACCTCGACATGTCCCCTTACGTCATCAACAAGGAGGCGAATTCCTGTCACATGTACCACCTCTACGGCGTGGTGAACCACTCCGGTTCGATGGGAGACTGCGAAACACTAACACGGCCTTCTGAGCACCCATCAACTCGGGCCTCTGGCACAAGTTTGACGACCAAGAGGTGCACCAGCTGAACAGCAGCGCCGTGCAGAGCCCGGCCAGCTATATCCTCTTTTACTCGGCCATCGACAGCCGGGATCAGTGAGTGGCGTGTCTGCCTTGATCAGTGATATGTATTGGCCCATCATGGTGTGTCGTGTGTGTGTGTGTGTGTGTATATGTGTGTATGTATGTGTGTGTGTATATGTGTGTATGTATGTGTATGCATATGTGTGTGCATTGAAATGAATATACGTATATATTTGAATTTAACTTAATGATTTGATGATTTGAATTTAACTTAAGATTCGAAAATGATTCATGATTGAAAATGTATCTTTCTGTTTTTGTAAAAATATATTCATTTTGAAAAAGTATTTATAATATATCAAGGAAAGGTCAGTTGAAAATAGCAATGCATAAATATTTCTAGTATGCTTAAATATTAAACGACGCACACATTACGCTGACAGGGCCGGCTAAACAAAAAGCTGGTCGCCAACGGGATTATTTTCCTCTAAAATTGGTCGCAGTACCAATAGCTTTACACATCTAATCCTTTAACAGAACCATTCCCAGTAACACTGGTCACACGTTTTTGTCCATGCAAATGGCTAAATGCATGTTGGTTGCCTGATTTGTATTTGGCTTTGTTATCCTTAAATAAGAATGCAAAGGTCACATATATTTAACATACCTAGCCCTTTAAGCAAAGCCGGTAAGTCTGTAAAATCTCGCCAAACACATGATTAAGACCGGTTGTACGCCGTTTGGCTTGCACACCAATGCCAACATAATTATTGCACAGAAGCCGCTCGCATGGTAGAGGTTAGCACAGCTGTATTTTGTCATGACCGACCTATACCCGTCCTGGCGACCTTGTCGCAGCCGGCTGCGTAATCTGACCCAAAACCCGATAGCTTGCCTTTGGCCAGCCATGCCATAAGATTGCAGGGGCGGATCCATAATTTTTAGGAGGGGGGGCGGCGCAGGCCAATTTAGGGGCGCCATGGGTCTGAGGTGCGGCCCTGCTCATTCCTTGATAGGGGCCCAAGTGGTTTGAGCGACTGGAAACGATACAAGTGCCCCATAATATGGCCACTGCGATGTGTCTGTCAACCTTGCGATGTCAGGTTCGTTCCGTGTGAGTTCACTGTTCCTTGACACCTATGATGCAGACGATTATTGTTAGGGCGATCCTTCTTAGGTAATGTTTTTATTCCTGGAGTTTGACTGGGATGGCCGCCGCATCCGTTTCTGGGAGATTACTGGTATGAGGCCAGGTCATGCTAATGGAAGCGTCCGGCCATTGAGCGCCATAGAACAGCACACTAGCATTAGAAATGACCAACACTACAGAACAATACGGTTCTCCACGTGTGAGACTTCACCGTGTCACTTGACACCTATGATGAGACGATTTGTTAGGCGATCTTTCTTTTAGGTAAAATTAAAGTTTTTTTATTCCCTGACGGAGTTTGACTGGGATGGCCGCCGCATCCGTCTGGGAGATACTTGGTATGAGGCCAGTATCATGCTAAGTGGGGGAGAGGTGGACGGTCGGGTCGATGTAGCGCGGATAGAACAGCACACCCGTATTGACGATAGCCAGGAATTTGACATCAACCCCGAGCTCACAGATGATCGGAAGCAGAAACTCCATAGCCTACTTTCAAAGTACAGCTCAGTCTGGGCGACTAATCCTAAGAAACCGGCTCTGTGCAATCTTGGAAAACATAAAATTGACACGGGGGAGCCAGACCGGTAAAGCAAAAGATGAGACGGATGTCCCCTAACAACGCAGGAGAGGTTAACAGACAGATAGAGGAGATGCTGGCCAACGGCATATGCAGACCGTCTGACTCCCCGTGGAGCAGTGGCGTGATTCTGGTGCGGAAAAGGGATGGGAAACAGCGGTTTGTGGTAGATTACCGCCAGCTAAATAATGTCACGGAAAAAGACGCGTACCCTCTTCCGAACGCAAAAGATCTTTTCGATAGGATGCATGGGAGTAAGATCTTTTCTTTCATGGACTGCGCTAGTGCATACTGGAGTGTAGAAATGGACGAATGTGACCGCTACAAAACAGCCTTTTCGATTCCTAGGGGCCAGTATGGGATGAATGTCATGGCTTTCGGTCTCTGTAACAGTCAGAGCACGTACCAGAGGGTATAGACAGTGTTTTTGAAGGCTGGAAGCTGCGGCAGCATATAGCGATTATCTGGCTGTTTTCTGGTAACTTGAGCAGCATTCGTAGACTAGAGCAGACAGTAAAAAGGCTACAGTCCCAGCGAACATGCAGCTCGACAGACAAGTGCCTGTTTTGCTACACAAGTAGGCGCGTTCTTGGAATGAATGTTCACGAAGGGTGCTCCTCTTCGACAAATCTAAGGCCATAAATAACTGCGCTGAGGCGACTAGCAAAAAAAGCTTCAGCGGTTTTGGGAATGTTGAAGCTACTATCAGGTGTTCATTCCACGATGGCAGATGTCGCTCACTCTGTACGCTTCCACAGGCGCTAACCGTATGCTGGACTGGTCAAAAGAGTGTGAGAAAAGCTTCTCTACTCTAAGAGATATTCTGACTCTGACTGATGCTGGCCTATCCTCAGTGGGATAAGCCGTTTTTCGTAGAAGTAGACGGATCTGGGTCGGGTGTAGGAGCCATCCTCTCCCAAGAGGACGACATAGGGAAGTTACAGCCACTCGCCTATTATTCATCCGGTCTCACGGCTACTCAGAAGAACTCTCATGCATCTGAGATCTGAATGCTGGGCTTGATATCCGCTAACGAAAGTGGGATGTTTTATGTGAACGCCGTCACCAGGTATTCTCATCAGCTGATCAAAACGCGCTGACCTGGCTAGGCGTTACAGCGAGGACCGCGTCGGAATTTGGCCAGGTGGATAGCCGTGCTGGTAAGGTAATGAACTATCGTAGTGTACCGCAAGGGTGTGAACCATGACTGCCCGGACTTTCTTAGTAGGATGAGTCAGAGTAAGACAGAGGCGTCACGAGAGGTAGAACATTTGAGAGGCATGTATGCTGTTGAGAAAGCCGACATTCTGAGCGACATCAAAGTAGGCCAGATGGCAGACTCCAGCATGCGTATGCGATTTCTACAGCAGCAGACTGAAGGCAGAGTGACGAGGGTAGATATAATCATTACGGTGGTATGAGATATAGAAAAATGGCGTTTGAAACGTAAAGGGCAAGTCGTAGTACCGGCAGCCTGCGTGGAGTAGTTTTTGAAATGAACATCTGTGCCCACAGCTGGTGTGCACAAGAACGTACGGGCTAATCGGGAACGCTATTTCTGGATTGGAATTGTTTGTATATAGCAAAACTCTATGTAATGGCCTGCGAAGTCTGTCATCAAAACAAACTGAACGTATATCACTAAGGAAAGCCTGGCAGGAGTACGTGAGACATGGTGATGTCGCATCTCGTCGCTCAGTACCATAGGCGATAATGACATAGCTACCCTTGCTTCCTGGTCGCCTGACGTGTTACGGTATCTCTGGTCTTGTGGATCTGTTCTCGGTTAACGTCGAGTAGTTTCGCTCAGGATCAGTCCGTGAGACTGGTAGTAACGCGTAAGGTCTGAGTGGATTAACAGACACGGACGCTCTTTCGAATCATACTGTCAGGACGAAAGTGTGGACGGTCAGCTGATGAGCCAGCTTTGTGAGACGTTGGCATTGAAAAACGGCGGGTCATCACCGTATCACCCAGAGGGTATGGTTTAGCGAAACGAACCATCTCAGCTGTTAAGCAGCTTCTCAGATGTAAACTGCAGAGCCGCAAATGGAACAGAGGCAGTGACTCTTGTGATTAGCGGAAGTGCGAAGCATTTGACGAATCCGCTGCCTACACAACTAACCAAATTTGGAGCCACGATCATAGTTCGGGGTATGTTGATTCGAACGATCAGTAGGGGTTGAGACCTGGCTGCAGGTGAGACGGCTGAGCAGTCGTCGTCCGGGATACCCACCTTTTTTTCCCCCTTGAGGAAACACAGTTCAGATTAGCCGCAGTTCCACAGCAGGCTGTGCAGAATTCCTCAGAGCAAGGCCTCCTCTAAGACATACTATGATCAGGGTAAAAAGGAAAGTGATGTGAGAGCTGGAGTTATGTTATCTGCGCAAGAGGTTTAAGGAAACTCATCCCTGACCGTATGTATGATGGCCCATTCCCTTGGTAATCGACAGACCGGGGTGTGACGTGCTTTTGAAAACGAACATGGGGACAAATGTACATTTGAACCGCTGTAAGAAATGTGTGAACAGGGAACAGATTCCTGATGCTGTCTGTGTACCGACAGCCCCATCTGTAGTCAGTGCCACTCCTGGCACCAGCGATGACGCTCAAGATTTGACGCAGCCTCAGGAGCCTGCACCCATCCAACGTGGTGGAAGGTGTGAGACATCGCGGGGTGTGTTACTGAACTATGCACCTCCCTCTGTGGCTATTAGAGGCAACATGACTCAAATGGGGGACAGTGTCCAGCCCCAGAGGGGTTCGAACGGCGGTACATCCCGGGTCCCGTAGACAGGCACGTTTCCTCAGAATGTGACCGTTGGGTACTAAGGAATCTGGGGTCAGTGTGCTGTGTAATTACGAGTCGATAAGTATGTGTTTCACATGAGGCTGTTATTTGAAGGACGGGGTGATGTTGTGAAGGAATCAAAATCATGTGGTTTGGTTTTTTTTAAAAAAAACTCTTCTAAGTTTATCACGCGCGTATATTAGTGTCAATGATTATAAGTATGTTGTGACTTTGTGTGCTTGACGTTTGTATTCCTCAAAAGTACAGTGTCTTGAATTATTGTTCACATCTATTGTTTTATTTCTTATGAATAAACTACATGAGAAGTAGTCTGTACTCTCTCAACTGATAGCTTTCTAAACGTATGTTTTAGGTTAACAAGAAAGCTTAACCCGGCGTGTTGGTGCTCGGGCCATCTTTTGCGTGCGGGGGGGGGGGGGTAGACACCCCTTGAACTCGGATCCTATGAGACGTAGACAAAATTCAATAATATTGTTCAAAAGCTCATCAAAAGTTGTTTTGATGAAACTATTGTTTATTTCTTACTTATATCAATATTGAGGTCACCAGAGGTCATCAATGGTCAGATTTTCCAGTCTTAGGATTTCGATTAGAAAATCACAAAATATCTCGGAAACTAAAATAGCTAAGAACAACACAAACTCGAAATCTCTTGAAAAATGCAATCGCTAATGCTTTCTTAGATTTTAAGCTCAGGACAATAGTTTAGGCCCCAGAGGTCATGGAATATCAAAAAGGCTCTTTGGGAAAACTGTTTTATTTTTCTTCTTCTTTGCAAATTGCTTTTTACGCAATAAAGATAGGGCAATCTTCTTGACACCATCGTGCTTGTCTCGTCAAGGCGCTTCGACCCGAGTTAAAGTTTACCAGTTAAGGTTAACTTAAAAGTTTGACCTAAGATCAGGGTCAAGTGGTGACCGAAGTAAGTCATGCTGCATATTGGGAGACGTGTCTCGACAAGACAAATACATTGGAGCCGGTTTCACTTTTCTATCTTCATTCTGACGAGAGTTATAGGAAAAAATGTTAGTGACCTTGGATAACCTCGGCTGAACCAGTAGGGGTCACTGAACACAAATTGCACCAAGTATCAATAATGGCCTATGATAACATTATATAAAGGGACGTGGATATATGGCTGTCTATTTTATTAACATTATATATGAGGATATATGGCTGTCTTGCGTATCCTCTGAATAGACAGCATTTTAATATTTCCCTATTTACTTATTATGGGGAGGTCAAGAAGATGGCCAGAACTTAGGTCACCGATATACAAAGTCCAATACAAAACCAATTGTAGATATATATGACCTTATGAAATCTTGTTAGTATGAAACTATCTGATTATTTAAAAACTCTGACTATGGTACGATCGCAAACTTTTTGAAGGTGGGGTCACGTGACCTGGTCTGGTGACCTGACCTGAGATGACACGAGGCCAAGAATGATACATTATGTGGACAATTGTTGCCCAAACAGCGATGTCAAAAACTGTGGCGCAATCATTGTAAAATCTGATTAAATTAACATTTTAATTTTATCATACGTTACTCTGATTATTTTAATAAGAAGTAGTGAAGATTAATCTAGTCTAATGTTCATAGTAAATAGACCTATACCTAAATGAAACTAAAAATACCGATTCGGCTATGAGCCTTCCTCAGTAAATATGAGGGTAGGTATCTACCATAAATCCACTGAAGAGGGGTCAGAACCGATTTGTGTTCTATAGATAGTTCTACTTGATATGAACACGGTGTACATGAGGTTAAACGTCTCTTTTTATACTTCTAAATAAGCACTGGGTTTCCCTAGTGACTCCTCCGCAGCTTATCATTTTCATCAATGGCGGCTTAGGTATGACGATGCTCCAAACTACGCCACGAGCCATAATGATGGTATTGACCGAGTCCAATTATAGATATTGATTCTAACATGATCTCGCTACATGCGAACCACTAGCGGATCTTGGATTGCTAAAACTGTACGCCATTGGTCGCGAGGATTCTGACATCAATTTCAAGTAGCACGCTTAAAGCCCAGGCTACACTATGCGTGATCGTTCCGGAAAGTCGCCACGTTTTTTGCAAGTTTGCGTGTTTTTGCGTGACGTCAGTATCTGGTGAACATGAGAAGTACGCAAGAAAAAATGGTTAAACTGCTGCACTTTTGCTGCTGTTAAACCACTGCAATACATATCTACCAGCCCAACACAATTCTCAGCCACTCAAATTGCTCCCACGCTTCTGCATTCATCTTCACCACATACTCAGTGCCAGATTACTCAATTTAGGTCTATCTAAACAGCTCCACTTCACGAAAAATCAAGCAAAAACGATGATTGTGCCGTGCGCACCAATGTTCAGACTACGCAATCTTGCAAACACCGCTAAAGGTTCAAAACTTCTGAATTTTTTGCGTAGTTGGTACTTGCGTCATTGCGGTCTTTCGCAGTTTGCGTGATATTTCATGCGGCCTTTGCGTACTGTTCAGTGTAGCTAGTCAATGCTTTTCATCAGCTGACATTTTCAGACTGCGCAAAAGACGCAAACTTGGCAAGAAGAACATGTGTGGCTTTGGTATATCACGCATAGTGTCGCTCGGGCTTAAGGTTACATATATGACGTAATAGCATACAAACTGAAATTATTCGATTAGCTACAGTAAGAATTTATCCATGTCTCAGAATGCTGGTAGATACATTACCAAGTAATTGAGTTATCTAGTTTAGTTTAGATCATTTCATAGTAATAGCCTTTCTAATTTTGCATGCTAAATTTAGAGCATAGAACTTCGACTTTGTGTCATTGCCTCCGCACAGTACTAGTCGGGCGCACAATAGACAAATTTGTTTTAGATCTGATATCGAATGAGCCCCATCAAAGAAATACAAATGTGTCGGCATCAAGTCACCCATATGTCTAGATGTGTGTTTCCAGACAGGATGAAGCATCAGGTCACTTGATCAACCTGTTATCTTGTGTGGCGCAATGCACCGATGTGCAAGTTTCGGGTTTACTTCAAACACATTCAACTAGTCTGCTGTTTCAATTTTTCGTGATTGATCAATGATCACTGAGCAGTTTATATATCAGAATACTATTGATTTGTTCATGGATTACAACCCAAAACTGTGAATAACACGTACGCGCTCTTTCGTCGGTCGCGTTTGACCGATCACGAAACTGCTCTAGCAACAACCTCAACAAGTGGTCAGCAATTCATATACTGCTGCAGACCCGTCCACCTAGTTCTCTGTCTCGTTATCTCGTTAAACGGCCGTCACTCTGCATAACACAGTATGTGCGGCTAACTGCGTCTGCTGCGTGCAGTATTGGATTGGATGGCTTCAAGTGGCAGCAATGTAAGTTCGTTTGCACCGAAAGATCCAGTCAAGCAACTCAATACACTCTAGACTCTAGACGCACGTTATACGGCTAAGCAAATGTAGACGGAAGTTTGAGTATTTATCTGTAGAACTATATCAACAGTTTATGTATCAAATAATGCGTTTTAACAGCCGGTTCTCAGTCTCACATTCACAGTTGGTAATCAGGTCCGTGGACTGGTCGGTCGCATGACACAAGTCTCTATACGCCCTAGTCAGTCACACTGAACCTATCCTACCCGTGTATTGTACCCGTGTATTGTACCCGTGTATTGTACGAGTCCCTCTCTGCAGCCTCTGCGACGTGTGACGATATCTGTCCTCACTCCTCACCACCAATCGGGCCCAGTGTGGCCCATCTCTTGCCACTATGCAAGCCGATCTGGCCCACCATCTCAGACAGAGGCGGCTTTAAAGCCTCTTCAGGCGAGCTGAGCTGCAGCGCTGCACCACACAGGCAGCTCTGCACAGCTCTTCTACTGCCGGAGAGTAGACCACTCTTGAGTGGACCCGCCGGGACCCGGCGTTACTCCATATCAGAGGTGCCCTTTGAGGTGAAGGCTGCCGTTCGGTCGGTCAGTCGGACGGTCTGTCAGTCGTTTGGTCTGTCAGTCGGTCGGTCGGTCGGTCCAGTCGGTCGGTCTGTCAGTCGGTCGGTCCAGTCGGTTGGTCTGTCAGTCGGTTGGTCGGTCGGTCGGTCGGTCGGTCAGTCGGTCGGTCGGTCCGGTCGGTCGGTCGGTCGGTCGGTCCGGTCGGTCCGGTCGGTCCGGTCGGTCCAGTCGGTCGGTCTGTCAGTCTGTCGGTCCAGTCGGTTGGTCTGTCAGTCGGTCGGTCGGCCGGCCGGTCGGTCGGTCGGTCCGGTCGGTCGCCGGTCCCTGCCGGATCGTTCGCAGTCTAGTGGGTGGCCGGGCCGCCCGCACCTCCCCAGCTGAGGGGCTGGTTAGCCAGGGGACTCTCCTGCAGTCAGACAGCTGATCGTGCCTCCCCGACCGGGCCCTGCGCGTGTGGTGGCTGACAGACACGGTCTACAGCTCACCGGGCCGCGTGAGGCCGTGTACGACGTGCCCCGGCGACGTACGGGGATCATCTGTACAGTTGTGCCAAAATACGCCCCACTACACGCGAAGACTCGGGTGTTGAAAGCTGAGTGTGGCAACAGCAGGCCAACGACATGCGGAGTCGCCACATACGTCTGCGGCTTGGCACGATGAGAGTCGTTAACGTTCATAATTAATGTTCCAATTTTACCTCAACAGCCTAGTGTCGTGGACAATTTGCATCGTGGAGCCGTTCTACGGCCATAAAAGTCACTGAAATCCGCTATGCCTGCAATAATCAACAGCGAACGTAAAACCTCGAGAATTACCTGTCACGCAATTACAGAAGACATTTTCAATCACCCTAAGTAAATCTGTAATGTAAGGCAGAAATGCAGCATGCTCCACCCCGGCGGGGTGGAGTGAGGTCTGACTCTGAGGGACTGTCTTCACAGCGATGACGTAAGTACCGGAAAGTTGATCATGCCGGTGGCACGGGTGTCGCGGCCACCACCATCTGGGAGGTATTTCCGTCCTCCACTCAGAGGAGGAGCGTCGACTGCGACACGTGCGACGGTCCGTGACAGACGCGAGTGACGTCCGAGGACGCGATGACGCGAGACGAACGAGACGGCAAAACGGTGAGGCGACGAGACGGCGAGATGCCGAGATGCCGAGATGCCGAGATGCCGAGATGCCGAGATGCCGAGATGACAAGATGACAAGATGACAAGATGACGAGATGACGAGATGGCGAGATCACGAGATCACGAGAGACGAGACGGAAAGATGACGAGATGATGAGATGACGAAATGACGAGATGACGAGATGACGAGATGACGAGATGACGAGATGACGAGATGACAAGATGACGAGATGGCGAGAAGAAGAGATCACGAGAGACGAGACGGCAAGATGAGGAGATGACGAGATGACGTGATGACGAGATAACGAGATGACGAGATGACGAGATAACGAGATGACAAGATGACGAGATGACGAGATAACGAGATGACGAGATGACGAGACGACGCGACAGCGAGACGGCGAGACGGTGAGACAGGCGAGACGGGTGAGACGGACGAGGCGGACGATGCGGCGAGAAGCGAGACGATGCGGCGAGAAGCGAGACGATGCGGCGAGAAGCGAGACGAACGAGATGGCGAGACAGATGGCGAGACGGCAAGATGGCGAGACCGCGAGACAGACGCGACAGCGAAACAGCCAGACAGCGGGACGGCGAGAAGGATGACAGCGCGGCGCGGCGGGCGGAGGCGGCGATGTCGGGTCTTCACTCTTCACTGGCCGGCTATAGTGACAGGGACAGGTGGCCAAACAGCCGACAGATCAGGCACGGTAACAAACCTGAGCTGACTCAGTGCTGACAGCGCAAGGCCATGACAGTCAGGGTGGCCTGCATGTGGAGTCTGGTGACGATGGAATACATTATTAATGGATGCCATGAATATGCTGATTGTCACACACACTGGCCATGGATTATATAACCTAGGAGCTCTTACTAGCAGCTTAAAGTTTGCCCTCATCACATTCCCCTTTGTATAGCCATACACTTTGTCAACAATACAACACATTGGTCATCGAGATGCCGTATTTTCAATGGAATCCGTGGAATCCGGGGACAAAGGATCATGACTTGTGGGCACGCTATGGCCACCCATCAAGAGGGCCAACCTCACAGTTTACGACAAAATTTACTTAGCCTGCACTGGCGAACAACTTCACCCACGTCACGTCACAAAGGGAGTCACGTCAACCTTTATATCACTGAATGATTGAGTACATAACTTGAGTACATAACTCGCTACTCGCTGCCAATCGGGCGCTCCTTGGGAGTGACGAGGTTGGCGCTCGTTATGATTAGGACACAGCTGGTGGTGTGGTGCGGTGAACGGGTGTGCTGTTTTTGTTGGACAGACCCGAACACTGGGCACATGCCCACCGCCGGCCGACAGCTCAGAATAAATCACTGACCGCTCGCTCAGCCAGACCAGCGACATGTGAGTGAAACGTAGATGGTCGGTGTTATTCCGCGAAGGCCCGGATTGACGGAGTGGTTCGATTGGTTCGGTCACGAATCGGTCACCTGTAGTGCGGCCTTAATAAGTGGACTGGCAATTTGTATTACTCAGCTTACATTGGCCGGAACCAGCACTTATCTTCATTTATTTAGCTGGCAATATTCGATTTTCAGAAATGGGTGAAATAGTATTGAAATCATATTGAAATCATATTTAATCGACATGTTGATTCTGATGCAAAAACTAATCTGAGCATTTTATGTTGCGTTAAAATTATCTGTTATACGCTGTATTTAAGACACCAATAATGAATTACACTGTAATACAATCTCTGAGGAAATGCCGGAATAACTGCTTGGTATATCTACATGGGGCCAAAGCAAATATATTTATTTCCGCCATGCATAAAAAACATGGGAATACCGATTACCGATACCACCAAACCATGTCATCGCTTGTTATATCCTTGATAGCGCGTCGCACTAATTCAGGCTGTTCGTTCTGGGCCGGCTGCGAGTCAGCTGGAGTTTCACATCCGACGGAGCTGCGACAATCCTCTGTTTCCGACAGCGCAGCGAAGGCAAACAGTCCTCTCCAAATGCGGCGCTATCTGGACAAACACTTCAGTCGCGCATAGCTGAATACCGGCAAACCAAATGTTCTCGGAGCAGTGGCGTTCACATTTGGGGAATATCGATCCGCGTTTTCTGCTGGCGGGGCCTGACGTGTCTGCGTTCTTTTCTGGCAGGTGGATTTTTGCGGCTACGGTCTGATAATTGTATATATAACTGGCCGCGTGTATTATCGCCGCAATGGAACATACTGGCATGCGCTTAGCACCTAGAAATGACGATGAATTTCACTCGTAAAATGAAGCAGGCATTTGATAGATCGCACTTGAACATGTACGGCAAATTGTATCGCACATGATTGTGCGCTTATCGACCAAAACCGAGCGGGCTGGTGTATGAGTAATACTTTGTCATCCATGGTAATACCAACACACAACACATGGCTCACCGCATTGCCAACTGCATCGTCAGCTTTCTATATGTATGCCGGTCTGACTTCAACATGGTAGACTAGCACTATATGTTCTGTTTACCTGTTGTGCATTACTTATCGTTCGACAGGGGTCATTGGCAACACCAGGTGTTGAGAATGCCCCCCGGGGGAGGACGCTGTCCGACTGCTGGCCGGTGGGTCAGGGGTCAGGTCGAACGGCTGGTTCTCAGACCACGAGCGGGGGCGGGGGCGGGGGCGGGGGCGGCAGCTGAAGCCAACAGAGCGGCTCTCACCTGTGCCAACAGCGGCCGCGTCGGACCCGTGGGAGGGAGCGTCAGCAAACAGCGATAACGGCCGCCGAGCTGCTCTATCTCCCACCACGGTCCTCTCGGGCTCAGCGGCGACGGTCAGCGGGCTCCAGCTGCTGGCTCCCACCGGGCTCACCGTCCGGTCACAGGTCAGTGTTCCGGATCCTGTCCGAACAGGATATAACGTGTTCTGATCGGTCTCCTCAGGACAGGGCACGAAGTCTTGTCCGGCCTTCTCAGAACAGGACTCGGGGTCCTGTCCGGCCTTCTCAGGACAGGGCACGGGGTCCTGTCCGGTCTCCTCAGGACAGGGCACGGGGTCCTGTCCGGCCTCCTTAGGACAGGGCACGGGGTCCTGTCCGGCCTCCTCAGGACAGGCACGGGGTCCTTCCCGACTTGAACAGAACACGTCCTGTCCGACTAGATGTCATGTGCGTGACGTGTTTTTCAGTTTTCTGCCCATCAGGACTGAAGTGATCTTCACTTGGGACTATTGCTGAACAGATTATGACGAGTTCCTGACCAGCCTTCTCAGGCTAGAGCTGGTCAGCTCTCGGCAACTCACCTGCCTACTGAATCTCCTACTGTGGCCAAAAAGATGGCCTGAGCTGACCTTTCGAGTGTGTCATGGCTGAATGCAGTGACCCCTCCAACACACTGTGATGCTGGTCTGGTATCATAGTTTGCTTCACGTCCCCCCTTATTGAAAAGCTGTGACCTGCATGTATTTGCCAATATGTTGCATATGCTATTTTCTACAAAAATAAAATGGTAATGACCATGATAATTGATAAGAAGCTTGGATATTCCAGTCTATTAAAAAATAACATTTTTCCTGAAATCCTCAAGTGAAATTGCATCACATAAATTACGTTCCTTGCCAGTTAGTATGTTGCATTTGTCCCGGGATTTAAATGCATCAATGCAGCAAGAAAGACCGAAAGAGTGAAGACAGAAAGATATAGATGTCAGACAGACAGAGAAGTATACAAAGAGAGAGCGAGAGAGAGAGAGAGAGAGAGCGAGAGAACGAGAGAACGAGATAACAAGAGAGCGAGAGAGCGAGAGAGCGAGAGAGCGAGAGAAGGAGAGAGGGAGAGAGGGAGAGAGGAGAAGGATAAAGGAGAGAGGAGAAGGAGAAAGGAGAAAGGGAGAAAGGAAGAGGAGAGAGGGAGAGAGGGAGAGAGGGAGAAGGGACGAAGGGAGAGAGCGAAGAGGGGAAGAGGTAGAGAGGAGAGAGGGTAAGAGGCGAGAGAGAAGAGGAGAAGAGAGAGGGGAGAAAGCAGTAGCGAGTGAGCGAGTAGCATTACGATGAGCGAGTGAGCGATGAGCGGAAGGCGAGAGAGCAAGAGAGCAAGAGAGCAAGAGAGCAAGAGAGCAAGAGAGCGAGAAAGCGAGAAAGCGAGAAAACGAGAAAGCGAGAAAGCGAGAAAGCGAGAAAGCGAGAAAGCGAGAAAGCAAGAAAGTGAGAAAGCGAGAAAGCGAGAGAGCGAGAGAGCGAGAGAGCGAGAAAGCGAGAGAGCGGGAGAGCGATGGAGCGAGGGAGCGATGGAGTGAGGGAGCGAGAGAGCGAGAGAGCGAGAGAGCGAGAGAGCGATAGAGCGAGAGAGCGAGAAGAGTCCTTGAGGCCCGTTATGCTAATCTTAGAGACGCGTTCTCAGCATGGTGTCCTGAATGGTGGCGCCGGCGACAGTGCTTCAGTGGTGCGGGTTCGCGACACTAATTCACCGGAAATGAGGTCTCCGCCCTCACTACAGCACGTTTGGATGCACCAGTGGAGCGCGCCGATGCAGTAAATCGTGACGATGTTCTCTGCGGGCGGCGTCTGGGCTGGTCGACCTCTCCTGCAGTCTCAGTCTCAGGAGAAGGAAACGCGCCTGCGCGTCCTGCGTGCGTCCTGCGGAGGCATCAAAAGTCACCATGCAGTGGCGGGGGCGTGTAGTGCGGAACAGCCTACATTGCGATTGTGTTAGGCGGTACAGCCTATGAAACGGTGATGCAATGCGGTACAGTCTATGTAACGCAAAACTGGAATTAAAGAAATGTGATAATAATAACTTCGTATTACAGTTTACAACCGTCTTTCTTTTGCCAGCGAGCTCGCTGATCAACATTTTAGGATCCAGCATTAAGCTCTAAAAGGCTATCACAAGGAGTAAACATTTGTTCCTTGTTTGTTTTGTTTTGCCTAGCTATCCGGGACATGTATCCTCTGCTGTTTAATAAACATAGTCGAGTGCCTATCTAGATCAAGATTTTGTCAACGTCATATCTTTTATCATATTAAAGCCTATCAAATCAGGTGTCTTTATTCAGGGGCGTAGAAACTCATTTGAAGTTGAGAGGCAAAACTTCTCAAAATTGTGGATTTTATAATCAATTTTCTAAGAGTTTCAGTTTGATTGGGTCAAAAAACACCATTTTGAAAATCCGTGATAGCCATTGTGTAGAACTCGTCATTAAACGTGTTTGAAAGTTTTGTATTTGCAATATTCTACCAAACTAGATTTGTTTGCAATTTTTCAAACACATTGCTATTTTTCACCAAAAATGTCATTTAGTGACGTCACTAAAATCGGTATATATCATATTTGTTTCAATAGAACTGCTATTTTTCATAGATGACGTGTAATTGATGTACGCGAAGGTATACCAGGTTTCACGTTGATATCTGCAGCGCTTCAGAAGCTATCAGGAAAAGCGATGGGTGTCGGATCCATCCACAAAGTGGACGTGGGGCTATGCTCGTATAATTTTGGACCAAGCTATTAAGACTCAAAAGTTGGGGGGTGTTCCCTACTCAAAAATGGGACGGACAGTTCCCCCTGCTCCCCCGGCTCCTATGCCCATTGTCTTATTTGCTGCCATTGCAACATTATTGACTGCCTGTGATTATTTTTGATGCCGCCATTATTTATTGTTTCCTTCCACTGACTATGATTGCATCAACAAATACAAGATTGAGACAACCGCTCACGGTTATAGTTCGAAGATTGGCGAGCAGTATACATGTCAGAGTCATAAGGCCATGACGCGCTATCACCGACCACGGAGGAAAATCAGAGTTCCGCCTGGCGGCCGTTTGGTCGGCGCACATCAAAGGCGCCGCGGCGGCTCGGCGGTCTTTGAAGGCGATACGGCACACTGGTGTGCTGCTATCACGGTACAGACAGCGCGGCGCAGTCTGATAACGTACAGTACCGCCGACCGTGAGGCTATCGACTCGGGCTGCGGACTGAGACTTCAGACAGACTGCAGACTGCAGACTGTGACTGCGAACTAAAACCGCAGACCGAGACTTCAGCTCTACAGACTGAGACGGCAGCTCTACAGACTGAGACTGCAGACTGCAGAAGAAGACTGGAAATTGAGGCTGAAATTAAAACCGTGGTTTCGATAGGAGGCGACGGAAGAAAAGGAAATCCTTCTGATCAGTTTCCATCAGTATGCTTAATTTTGTGATGAGCATGAGGGTGATGATAAAAATGGATGTTTGTTTTGTCTCTCACAAGATACCAACTGCAAGGTGCTACAAGCCCTATATCTTTATGATTAGACACAAAGGAAGCGATGCATAAGGGATGAATGTATTATTTTTGATCAAAGAAATACTGAGTTGGTAAAGGTCATGTGTTGAACATTTATTCAAGTCTGAGAGTTGCAATGGCGACAAAATTCGTTTCCTCTTGCATGATGGATGACCCTCTCTCTATGTGTTCTTATGGTGGAGTGCATTCAGATGCCTTGAATGGCTTGTGTCAATTGGGAACTTAGTCAATAGACTCGACAAGCCATGATATGCCAGCGCCATCGCCATGTCTATCGTCCTTTCTTAGCAATGCATCTCCATTCTCCGTCCTCCGATATACATTTCAATTCGGTGCGTAGGGCTATATGTCAGTCTATTTCTAGATTAGCTCCGTCCAACGCTCACAGACTCTATTGTTAGACAAAGGTTGCCGATCACCCTCGTATAGGTTCGTATTCTGCCTGGTACAATAATGCCTAAACAGCACGATATATGAGCTTTGTGCCTGAATCGTTGCGGTCTGATGGTGTTAGATTAATGTTGTGTCCGAAGCACTAGCAGTTCTTAATGACACCATTATACCTGTCTTTTTTCAAGTCCACACCAGCTGAGTAGTCGCCTTTGGGTCCCCAAGCATTTAACCATGCGTGGGTTCAGTTCCTTTGTATCCTTCGGTATTTCCTGGTGGCACGCACTCAGATCCAGTGGAGCGCGTTCTTTTGTCCACATTCCAGCTGCTCTGTGTGTCCACACGTGCCATTCACAGTCGAATGAACCATCCTTCCAGCCACAAACCGACTGCCACCTTTAGAAGCGGCGGCTCACCGTCCAGTCGACTCACACATTCCACCATCCACGTGTGTATGTGTGTGTGCGGTGGCTGCACATCGCAGCAGCTGGCCGGCACGGCAGTGCTGTATATCTGTCGCTGCTGTTGTCCCCGCAGACATCCACAGCTATCTCGACCCGACACCTGTCCTGTCCCATCTTGAATGCCGCCCATTATACTGGACCGGCCGAGCGGGCGGGCCGGGCGGCGGGCGGCGGGCGGCGGACAGACGGCGGGTGGCGGGCAGGGCAGGGCCGGCCGGCTGTCCCTGTGACCGTCCTGAGAGGCCCCTGCGAGGGTCGGCACCAGGCGCACTGCTGTGACTGCGGCGTGCGACATCGATCTGAACCGCCGCCGTGCGCCGGCTCTGTCGGCCGCGCGCCACAAAGGTGCCATGTGACAGGTCGCGGCAAAACAGCAATGACTGATGACGCGCGATCGGCGGCGGCGGCGGCGGCGGCGGTCTCCGGGCGCCGCCACCGGGACAGATGGACCACTAAGCCATCTCTGCCGTTCTATCACCGAGGAGCAGCTCCTCGGCCCGCCTCGCCCGGCCCACGCTGCTGTTTGGCAGTCAGTGTCAGGTGGGGTACCCGCCGAGCGGTGTGAATAGGAGACTTTATGCCGGCCATAACTCATCTGTGCTTTGTCGGCGTCGGAGGGCGATCCATCACACGGTACAAAGCGCAGCGGCCGGTAAAATGCGGTCCCAGAGACAGTGTGTTCCTTACCGTAACAGCACGCTGTGTTTAATGCATTATCCACGGTGTTTTTCATCTTCTGCGAGGAGCGAAGAAGGGTTGCAGATGAGCACGAAGTAGAGGAGATGTTGCGCTCTGCCACTGGCCATGTGTGACATGATTCAATTAAAATACATATTTGAATATGTATAACACAATACTGAAGCTGGTTGTGTTGCGTTCAGTTGCTTAATTGAATGAGCTATCATATATCCGTAAATTTGATCACATATCGGACGTGCGAGATAAACTGGACTGGCTCACCGCCCGGCAGCTATACGAACTTCAATCTAAATCTCTTCACAAATTTCACACCACCGGGGAACCATGGCTCTCGCCTCTCGGCTTTCGACAAACTCTGAGTTTTGATCTAGAAGCACACGCCAGGACGCTGATGTTGCCCTCCCGCGCGTGATAACCGAAGCCGGCAAGAGACGCTTTTTATATAGCGTAGCACGGCGCTACAATACGTTGCCGCCGGACCTACGCGAGGCGTCTTTAGTATCTTTTGAACGCCAACTGGGTGATCTTTTACATAGTGCATGATGGGTGTCGTGTATGTAATTATGTCGGCCTCTGTGAAAGTGTGTGTATGCTGGAGTGTATTTTGGTTTGTAGTATGCATGTTGCTGAGTGTCGTTTTTAATATGTATCTGCCATTTAACCATAACGCGACACTTAGATTAGCCGTCTTATGCATCGGAGAGTGTGTTTACTGTCAATGCATACATACATAGTGCGAACAGTTGTGCTGAAGATTAAAGCTAGTCTTCGGAGTTCAAAAGTACTCCGAAGACGCAAATGGATTTCAACACATTTGCGTCCATAATCCAAAGCATATAGTTAACAAACGATTTAATCATCGCAATTTACCATCCAATTAAATATTGTCAGTTACGAGGCTGAGCATATTTGATTTGATGCATGCCGTTTCGCATGAGCCGTTATGATGAATACGTGCGGTACATGATAGGCTGTTGACATATTCTCACAGAATCATCGTTATCTCCGAACCTTAATCGAATACGGCACTCAACGGGTATTTATCATTTGCAACTTTGTTATTTATACTCTGACCATATATTGCTTCGTCAGCCGTGGATTGGTGATTAAAACAATTAACGACACTTAGTTAGTTTGGTTTGCAATATAAATGATTTATGGCAATTCCTTAGCACATTATTAAATCACGGGCTAAGGTCCCAGTATGGAACGAAAGTCATTTCAACGATTGCATCTATCATGCTGGTTCTTTTTATTCAATTAAAATGCAAAGAGCCTGTGAGCAATACAAAGAAAACGAGTCATAAAAATGCGCGGCAGCAGAATGCGATCTACCGTTAGTTAAAGCAGGCATATTATTTGTGCCGCTCTTAACGGCATGCGCACACGTCAGCCTTTTAAAGAGTTATCAAGTATTCATTTTGTTTGTTTAATTAAATTGCGCAACACAATTACGTAACATCGCCATTCGTCGGGCTGGCTACTTGGTAGTACACGATGACGGGATTTTAGCTTCCATTTCCCTTCTTCTTGTCGCCGAAAAGGTGGCTTTATTTGGATTCGTCTCCAATCTGGTAGTGGGTTCCCATCTTCGTTAATTCATGTTTGAATCATGCAAGACGAGAAAAATACTAGGCCGTGCTACATTTTGGTAAGCAATGAGCAGTCACAGAGGGAATCAATCCAGAAACCTTAAGCGCATCCAGTCTGTCAGTCATTTTCTCAACTTGGGCCTTCATTGAGCTGTTTAAACTCAGAGCAATGCATTACTTGCGATAGCACCACAAGCACGCCCATTATCTGTGTCCTTCGCCCGCAACTAAAAAAACATCTCACTAGTCTGACACCACTGAGCATCTATCATCTTATGACGGAAGTGGCGCACCTGATGACAAACCGGCGCACATTGCTCCCCCTCCCTCCCCTCTCCGCCCGGAGAGGCGATCAGTGACGATGCGGCCGCCCCGCCGCCAAAAAACACCCATCTATGCGGCATGCAACCGAGCAAATAAACAGCGCTGGTCGACGATCAGCGGCGCGGCTCAGACGGACGCGGCGCCGCGCCGTTTTTGTCGCGTGCGGCGAGGAGTGGCGCGCCGCGTCGGGACGGCCGCGGGGCGCCGGCCGGCGCGGCCCGCAGACGCTTTGTAGCGGCGCTTTTTACCGACAGCATGTTGCGGGCGTGGGATGGCGGTGCTCGTCAGTCTGTCCGGCTGAAGGCAGGCGAGGGGGGAAGACTGCGGCTGAAGCGATGGTTTTGGTACCCGGATGCAGGGTAAGGTGGAAAAGCCCGCTCGTCCGACGTAGAACGACGCCATTGACGACATTGATCGATGGAGAAATGGTTTATAGTTCAAAAGCGGCCCACCTGCTTTGGTAGATACACATCTGAAATAACAGATGACCGACCCTGAAACTCGATGATTTTGAACATTAACAACCCTAAAAGTAGCGATGGCGGTCAATGCATCATAATTACGTCGACGGTTGCCACGCGATTCTGGTAAACTACGACGATTCGACAAGTCATGAAGTCTGGAGCGGTCTATATCACCGCAGGAGCCCATTTCATCGCCGGCAACGAGCGCCATAGCCCGTCCTATCACCGGCCGGCGCACAGATGGACCGAGAGACAATATTGACGCGGGACACGGCCGGCGGGCCTTTCTGGGGCGGCACTGCGGCCCGCGCGGCCCGCCTGGCCCGCCTGGCCCGCCTGGCCCGCCCGCCTGGCCCGCCCGCCTGGCCCGCCTGGCCCGCCCGCCTGGCCCGCCTGCCCGCCTGGCCCGCTCGGCTGGCAGGCCGCATGTTGGGCGGAAACGGACGGTCGCAGACGAGCAAACACACAGCGCCGTGCCGCTGTTGACCTGGCCTGAGTGGTGGGCTGACATTCGACCCGACATAGGCAGACGGCGGCGGCCAATCGAAGGGCGGCGGGACTGCTCTGCTGCTAGGCGGTGAAAGACTGACGGCAAATTTGCGGAAGGTTAATGTCAGGTCACACACAGTCACTATGTGGGAAATATATACATAAGTCATGCAATATATGTTCGATGTTTTTTACACGTATATTTATGTAGTAGCAGCTATTTGCACAAACTAACCTCACAAATAAGGTCAAGGTCAGGTCACTTAAGGTCAAGATTTGATATTTATTAATCTAAATAACAATACATGTTTCTAGACCAGTTTTGTCTCAGAATTACTACAGTGGGAGTCATTTGTCTCTATCTTGTCGATAAAAGCAAAAGACATAACTTCTGACCTCATGAGTTATGAGTTAAAAGACGTCATAAGTTACTTATACTTAGGGAGCCCATAAGTCAGTCAAAAATAAAGCTATCGCTTTGAAATTAATTATGTAAATCGTCCACACCTGTTTTTCTCACATATGCATATTCCGTTTTTTGAATATCTTGAAGAAGAAAAAATCATTTTTGAAAACATGTTCTTGAAGACAAAAACAGATTGTCATTTTATGGGTAATAAAACAATGTATCGTATATCCGAGATAACAGTCTCGAAGAGAATGCTATTTTCTTTCTGTGGTCATTTGCACTTGCAATTTGCTTTAAAACTCGATTTTGTATGATTTCTTTGGAACATTTATCGTTTTTTCCACCAAAAATGGCATGACATGATGTTATTAAAACGTCATTATCTCTCAAAGCACTACATCTATTATATATGTTTATATAAATTTAGTAAGAAGACGTTAAATTAATACAAATTAAGGTATTGTAAATTTCACGTCGATATATGATCGTTTACGAGTTATGGCGAAAATCCGAGAGGAAAGGCAAGCAGATTTCGCCCCCCCCCTCCCAGTGGGGCATTAAGTCCATGCTGCGCATTATGTGTATTAGCGCGGTTTCCGTCGTGCACGTAACTACTGCATGATAAGTACTGATGCAACGTCTGGCCTATTCAACGGAAATGCCAGGCCTGCATTATAATTTATAACGCTCACAAAGAATCACGGCATATTACAAATGTGTTTCCATAAATTTGATAATTAGACCTAAATCATGAACCTTAGCCATACCAAACTTAAGGGGCACCCTGATATGGGTGTTCCCCTTGAAAATTCAAGGAGGCACGGTTCCCCGGTGCCTCCCCCCCCTGTTCCGCCGCCTATGCTCCATATGTCAGTCAAACTTATCATCTCATGGCAGGATAGATAATGATCCCACAAGAACGCGCAGCCTTCTCATGCCAAAGAAGCTAATTAATGTGATAACCTATCTTAATATGTTCCTTAACTAGCATTTAAAAAGACGGAATGTTTGATAATGGTTGATATTGCTAGATACGAGACGCTATTCATTACGCATGGTTATATGAATGAAAAACAACCATCATCGATCCTCACACTTCACAGTGTTTGTTTGACATGAATCAATTAGTATCGGAGCTGTGAAAGCAAATATACTCGCCGACTTCGGCTCATAAGATTTGTGCATCTAGTCAAGGGCGAATCCAGGATTTTTAGGAGGGGGACCGCAGGCCAATTTAGGGACGCCTTCGAACAATCCAGGGGCGCCAAATCACCCTGTTATTTTGATAGGGGCGCCAAAGTGGTCTGAAGGGCGCCCTGTAGTCAGAATAGGGACGCTGAGTGCTCATGGGCTTTCCTTCGCCTGGCGCCCGGCGACAGTCAGCCAGCCCGTGAGGCGCCCTTCTGACGTCCTGGCGGGGGAGGGCCGCGGCCCCTGCGGCCACTCCTGGATCCGCCCCTGCATCTAATAACTTCGTCTTCCGAATATAATATTACAACAGTAGGTGTTCTATCTCGCCATGTTTAAAGATTTTTGAAGTAGGTATACAAGGTAGGTAAATACAAAGCATTGGTGTAAGCTAATGTAGTTTTCATTCACTATTTAGGAATCGGATATCAGGAAATATAGTGAAAATGCTTACCACGAATTCATCAAATAACGACAAATTTATTACCAAATTAAAATTCACAACGACGAAAATGATCCGTTGCAGTTAACATGCCTTGTCCAAATGTGTTAAGTTCATACACTCTCCATAGCGGAAAGCTGCTTAAAATGTGAACTGTCGTACATTTTCGAGTTTGAATTTCTTTCCTATATGAAAAAAGTGTGAAGTTCTTAATCTAGTCTTTACCCATGTTTGCTTCGTCATTCTGTTGGCATCAATGTATCTGAGTTATCTGAGTTCCCGTATGATGTCTAACATATGACAGTCGCAATAAGTATTGAGTGTCGTACGCATCCTCATCAGTATTACAATCAGATAAACTAATATTCCACTTCCGTCATTTCCAGCTATATGATGCAATCATACGGTATTTACTTAGAAAAGAAGTCCATGTTAATTGTCCGTCTTAAGGAAGGAACATTTTACGCTTTCCTGTGCTCTGTCTTAGAAATTAAAACAGACGATAAAACGTTTGGATTATACAATCATGCAGTAACTTGATGATAGTTTCAAACTTCGTGGAAGGCAGTGCTTTGTTGTGCATTCCACAAATGCAGTCATATGTATGCAATATGCATCGTTCAACCTTGCTTCCGTATCCTGGCGAGTAGCGATGCCTGAAGCGCTGTGGTGACAGGAACGTGGCAGTGTCATCAGTGACAGGAACGTGGCAGTGTCATCCATCTGAAGCGCTGTGGTGACAGGAACGTGGCAGTGTCGTCCATCTGTAAGAAGCACATCCCAGACAGCCGGCAGCAGAGTTTGATCACCGATCGGAGCAAGGCGTGGTGACATGACAGATCACTGACAGGCCGCGCAAACGTGCTTAATAAACCGCCTGTCACAAACCGGACAGGCACGTGACATACAGCCTAGTTAGACCGCGCTTCCGCTGACAGCCAACGGACTAATGCCTTGTGCAGTACCGATTGATTCGCCAGTGCAGTGGCTGCAATATTTGCCCTGATTCGGAACTGGTGTGGGAAGATATGAAGCTCATAGCAAGAAGCCTCTTGCACATCACTTGTCAATTAAAGTGTTGGCTAGCCCTCGCACGGGAAGAGGGGGGAGGTGGGGGGGGGGGCCGCTGTGTTCTTGGAGGCTGATGCAGAGTTCAAGCGTAAATCGCACGGTTTGTTGGGCTTATAATTTGATTCCGGTAACTTTTTTTATATTTGATTTTAATTTGGATTTTAAACAATGAGTTTCCACAAGCGGAACTTTTAGAAATCGGCCCATGGGCACCCTAATGTTATTTGAATAGATTTTAAACTCCATTCTTACCATGGCAACACCAATAGGCCTAATGTTAAAAATTTTAGAATCTATGGGGGGGCTCGGGCCCTTCCCAAGAGATATAAAGTTCCACCCCTGTGAGTTTCTTTATGTATTAAATACATCATTTTTGTATCTCTGGAAAACGTGTGGACCCCGCTTCCTTACTCTAATATACAATTATTTATGGTTTATAGTTCATACTCGTACTTGTAGCAAAATAGCTAAACACGCTCAAATAATGACTGCAACAGCCAATGACTCAGTAATCAGGTCTGCGATCCAGCAGCAGATAGCAGAGCTCATTGGTTTACCGTGTAAAGTCGATGCCTACGTACCCGGTAATCTGCGCAGCGCTGTGTTTTCGTTCCTGATATGACCGGTAACTGGGTTTTATGCTTGTGGCTGATTCATCAGCGGGCATAAACACGGGTATTACTGCGTCTGATTGCGGCCACTGCTGGCTCGGCGAGGCGCCGATGGGGTCTGGGCATCACACACCTGCACCGCTGCCTCTCCGCTGCCGCACGGCGTGCCGGCCGGCCCGGCCCGGACCGGCCTGGCTGGAGCTCAGAGCAGTACCAATTAGGGTCACGAGCGGTCTGCCCACGGTCGACAGCCATGAATCCGTGACCGCGGCTGAGTGGCATGCTATGCCGGTGATGATCCGCATGCGGGGAGGTGCCGGGCGGACGGACTGACAGACCGGCGGGGTCGGTCTCCGAGGAGAGTCTGTCGAGGAGACGTGAGGAGACGCGAGGCGAGACGCGAGCCGCCCTCGAGGAGGTCGTCTCGCGCTGTGGGCCGCGCGGCGGGAGGGCCGTCTCGCTGCTATCGCTCTAATGACCTCACTGTTGGCCAGCCGAGCCGCTCTCTGATGGAATATAAAACAGCGGACCAGTTACGGGCCGGGCTCGCTCGGGCTCGGGCTCGGATCCGATGTATCTCCCGATCGCCGATGCATTACTCACCGCCGCGGCTGCCGCTCTTGTGTCGCTGAGATCGCTCGTTAACAATAAGTCAAGCGTAGCATCGACAATGTATTACAGTCGGACGATATGACTAGAATAACAAAATAAGCGATTTCATCTCATATGTACACACACGGCACACGGCAAGCCGCGCGCAAAATCACTGGGGCGGTCCGAACAGGACCATCACTCGCCTGGGGAGACACAGCAGACCGAGAGACGTGGAGAGACAGCGTCTGCAGACGGCGGCAGAGTAGAGCCTCTGAAAGGGATGCCCCGCAGGTCACGAGGCCAGTGACCTTCGCGGAGAGGGTCCGGGCCGCATACCGATGAGAGAATGCCCAAACGGTGCCGGTCGGGCGCCAGCTTCGAACGGCTTGCTTCCTGGGTTGGGGGGGGGGGGGGGGGGGGGGGGGGGGTCCCGACGGTGGGTCCCTCGGGGTCAGCCCGCTGTTTACAGCCGTGTAGTGTTGCCTCCGTCGGTGCTGCTGCCGTCTCGTTGGCAGCATTGTTCTGCAGTGCTACACCCAGAGCGAATGTGATAGCGTGCCGCGAGGCTGCTGGCTCTGCAGCTGACTCAAGTGACCCGTGTGGTCCGTCGGATGGGTCACGTGACCCCGGTAGCCCTGATACCCCTGCTGCCCCTGCACGTGAGTCGGGTGCTGGCCTGGGTGAGTCAGGTGGCTCGGGTGGCCCGAGTAAGCCGGGTGGCTCGGGTGATCGGGATGTGCCGGGTCGGACGGCATCTGGGGCTGCACCTCCGGCTCCAACGTGCAGTAGAGCTCCGAGTCGGTCGGCGGAGCTGACGGCCGCGCCAGCGTGTGGTAGTGGTCGATGGTCATGTAGGTGTGCTCGCTGGGCCGCAGGCTGCTGTAGCTCGTGTTGTGCGGCGCCTGAGCGCTGTACACCAGCGCGTGACTCGAGTCGGACCGGCCGTGCTGCGGACCCACCGAGCGGTCTTCTGAAACCACTGTCGAGCAGGTCGGAGAGGGCGACTCCCCGGGCGGTGGTGGTGGGGGAGGGGGTGGTTGTGGCGAGTTCGGTGGAGGACCCAGCCCGTACAGAGCCTTCAGACCGTGCCCGGTCGGCAGTAGGGCCCTCAGACGCCGCCAGAAGTCAGGTCCGCCGTACCGGACGCAATCAGAGGGCCGGAGGAGGTCACGCAGCTCCGCCTCCATATGGTGCCTCTCCACGCCGACTAGAACGCCGACCACGGCGCGCGAGCCACGCAACGCCTCCAGGTGCGACGACTTGAAGTCGAAGCGGCACCACTCGTGGTCGAGGAAGCTGCGTGAGACCACGAGCAGGGTGCGCCGCGAGGAGCGCACGCAGTGATGCACCGCGTCGCCCAGGTAGCCGGTGCTGGGCGCGTCGCGGCGGAGGAGACACAGGCTGCACGCGGGCGTGGCATGCTCCAACTCCGGCGCCAGCACCTCGGTGACGAAGCGCGTGTCCTGCGCGCTGTACGTGATGAACACGTCATGCAGTTTGTCCGCGTCACGCGTGACGGTCGTCGCTGCCGGCGCTAGTGCTGTTTTGGCGGGCGGTGCGGAGTCGCCCCCGCCTCCGCCGCAGAGCCGGCTACGGTAGCGAAACACGAGGGCGGCTACCACAGCGGCGACGACAAGTGTAATCCCACCCAGCACTGCCAGGAGCGGGATGCCTCGCGCACTTGACCCGTGCCGGTTTGGGTAGCCCTCCGCCCCCGCTGGGGCCGCAGCCAGACCTCCGCCGGCGCACCTCGGCCACGCCGACACGTACTCACACTGGATGTCGTCGGCATCGACGATCTTGGCACGGTGGTCGCGCACGTACGCCGCGAGCGGCTCGGCGAACTCACACTCGCAGGACCATGGGTTGGAGGCGACCGTGAGCTCGACGAGATAAGGGCTGGAGAGCCGCCACACCGGGAAACTGACCAGCAGGTTCCCGTTAAGAGTCAGCACCTCCAGAGCGCGCAGGCGAGAGAACGTGGCAGGGTGGATGTGCCGCAGGCGGTTGTTGTGGAGGTACAGCTCACGGAGCGCACGCAGACTATCAAACTCATTACCACGCAGCTCTGGTAAGCGGTTGTCCTCGAGTCGCAGGACTTGGAGCGCCGAGAGGCCGTTCAGACTGCGGTTGCGGATCTCCTCGACGTTGGAGTTGTTGACGTACAGCTGGCGGATGCGTTTCCTGCCGATGAAGGTGTGACTGTCGAGACTGCGGATGTTGTTTCCGGCTGCGTACACGGCGGTGGCGTCCATCGGGATCTCGCGCGAGATCGCCACCTGCTCGCGCGCGCTGCACTCCACCATGTTGGTGTTCCAAGTGTGGTCATGGTAGCACGTACAGCCGTCCGGGCACTTCATCTCGCAGTCGCAGGCCACGTAGTTGCAGCAGTGGCAGAGCGCGAAGCAGTGGCGCTCGTAGGTGCAGAGGAAGTCGGCCGGCTTTGTGTCTAGCAGAGGCACCATGCTGACCGGCGAGTGCAGGAGGCGACACATAATCCGGTCGGCGTCCAGAATCTGCCGAGGAGACAGAGGTTCACGATCAGTCCAATACACGTCCGACGCCCGGTGAGGCAGAGATTCATGTCAGTCCAATACACATCTGGCAACTGGTGACACCAATATTGACTGTCGGCCGGCTGCCGTACAAATGTACTCTGCCTGCAGCGAATATTGGCTAAAGCGTCATATGCTAACAGGCAGCACTGTATTGTTACACGTTCTCTGTGATTTGGGTGTTCGCTGAATAAGTTTTGCGAGCACAATTACGTACGATTATTGTTAAACTAAATATGAAACGCAACCAGATGTTTATGATAAGGAACAAAATCATGTTCAAGGTCATACAAATTACTGCACGGAAATGCAAACAAAAACATTAGAAAGTATGAAACGAAAATATGGATAAAAGAAGCAAATTGATCTGATAATAGAAGCACGACTCGTTGGCATTCATACTTCTACACAAATATACATAATAAAGATAACGCAATATACGAAAAGTAATGAGTGAAGGTAATACGGAATGTGACGCCAAAAAATATGCATGTGCAATTATATATATTATTATATTATTATTATATATATATTAATATATATTTCATATTATATATATATTCTTTTTCTTTTCCTGATGATGGGTAAAGTTCAAGTGAAATATTTATTATTATTTATATTATTCATGACTTATGATATCGGAGAACTCATTTTTCGCCTACACTATATTATATATATATATATATATATTAATATATTATATATATATATAATATAATTATTATATATATATATAATACATACTATATATATATATATATATTATATAATATAATTATATGTGGCTGTGTGTGTGGAGTTATGCGTGGGAAAGATAACATCGGTTCGGTAGTCTGTCTGCATGTCATATGCAACAGCTCGCCGTCTATAGGACGCGAGTTATGCCACTCCGCGGCATATGTTCAGTATGTTCAGTATTCAAAGACCGTGAAGTTCGCCGGGACAGAGCAATGTCGCCATGTATGCGGACTATTGTCAAAGCTGACTGCACGCTGATGCCATCAATACTTGCCAGGCTAGCCGATAATACTCGGTAGGCCTGTTGAAGTGTATGGCTCGCTGCCGCCTCTACATTATTCCAACAGCATAAAACAGTCACTCATATAACGTCATCAGAAGCAGGCACGTAGCCAGGATTTTTTATTTTTCAGTGTGGGGGGGGGCACGTCGGAAAAAATCAAACCTTGCTCTTCAGTGATATACTACTGACCGGGGGTTGGGGGTGGGGGGTGGGAGGGGTAGGGTCGGTTTGTTAGAGAATAGTATTCTATCTAGTGCGAATTTATTTTTTCTCAGAGGGGGACATGGCCCCCGTCCCCCCTCAGAAGCCATATGATTGGGTACGTATTACGTTGGCTGTTTGGGTGCGTTGAAATCGGGGTCCCTTAGTGACATCCAATGCTGATTCCGTCTGTTGTTTGTATTGTTTTAACATGTATTTTATTCACACTCCCTTAAAAGAAGTTTGCTGTGTGAAAGAAATGCCGTCCATACGTAATGTTTTGGATCGAAGTGTCAAAATAGTTTAACCAGCATATTTTTTTTTATTTTTTGCTATAAGTACGTCGTACGTCCTCAACAACTATCTTGAACGCAAAACAAATGGAACAACTTTGACATGCTTTTTACTCATATGACTTGTGATTTGTCGTACAAATAGGTATATCAACTCCGACGATCTTTTGTATCGTAACAACATGGTAAATGCAGGCAATTGGGTCGCAGTAAGACAGGAATAAATATCATCTTATTATTCACAACTTGGACTTTGGTCGGCCATGGCTAGTCCATTTATGTTTGCTTCTGTCGTGAAGTTGAGGCGCTGTTATGGTATTCATGTGCAAGGGTGCATCCATGGGGGCCAAAGGGGCCATGCCCCCCAAAAGATCCTGAAACTATCATTCACCCCATAAACATTTTTTTGTGCTTTTAGCTTTTAGGCGTTTTCTTTTTGTCTTTTTGTAATTTTAGTATGTTTTATTCCGTGACTTCACCTGTAATTGGGGTTTCCCGTCGGTGATCTTTTGAATAAAAAAACAAAAAACGTACAGTTGTCAAAATTGTCTTTGTAGCAGTCAAAATCCAGCTATACACGGTACAAAACTTGTAAATTTCGCGCCGCTTCGCGGCATAACACAAAATACGCAGTTGCTTATAAGCATTTTGAAAATGATTAATTAATTAATCAAGTGTCTGGCGCAGTCTCTCCTTGGCGGTACCTAATTGCTAGCCCCAGGGCCCACTCCCTACATACAATGTAATCTTTCAAGCGGGTTACATGTTTAGCTGTTCTGCTGAGTTCCGAAAAAGGCGATTCGAACGCAAAGACGCGGACGTCGGCACCCGGAAGCTGCTCCAGCGGTGCCCAGCTTACTGGACCAAAGAGCTAATAGTGGGACTAGGCCAGGACCATCTCCTGGAGCCATCTCTCCCCAGGCTTCTCCAGATCCACAGAGACCAAACCATTCTACGACCTAAAATACAAATTTCCACGCCGCTCGCGGCGTCACATCGATGGCCATCATCATAACGAAGCTATCGCCATTGTCTTCGGTTCGTTGTAACGGTGAATTGAATGAATAGCATGTTTAGCTTCTTATTCTTTACAGGGCCCACCGCCTATGTTTCTGGATTTTATCAGGCAAAGCCGTAACATTTCGCGCCTCTTCGCGGCGCTAAATAAGTACCTATTAGTGCATGGCCGAAGACTGTTTTCCCATTGACTATGTGCTGAACTGTAGCGGTGTATTAACTGCAGTGTTAATACACTCCCAAAAGTGGTAATACACTGCTAAGCCTCAGGTAAATGACCCTGCATTGAACTCTCGAAAAATATGTACTTGTGGCTCTAAACAGTCAGTCTTCGGCCATGCACTAAATCGTTTTATGCACTCGTGGCATTCAAGATTCAGTTTTAATGAAGCTCGCCTTCGGCTCGTTCATAAACTGAATCATTAATGCCACTCATGCATAAAACTATAATATAGCATGAAAATCCACATTAAAAATGCTGCAAAGGATTAAATGCAAGCATAAAAATGAGGTACATTTTTTCGTCATTTGAGCCGACCCTCCACTAAAAAACATCGGCGATTCCCCTGGGTACAGCTGACATTTGACATGGTTGAGCTCAGTGTAAGGCAATGTCAGAACAATACAAACAACAAGCTGACATTTTTCGATATCCTAAATGGTCGAAAATCCGAAAAAATAAATACAATAAAAAAGGAAATCATTCGAAGTACTGAGGCTGCAAAATAAGGTGGCCTTAATCCGGGAAAAAAATCGATATTGGGGGTAGGTAAGGTTTGCTAAAAACGGTTTGCCCCCCCCCAAAAAAAAAAACACGGCTGGATCCGCCCTTGTTCAATGTTCATGGACCATGGATTGCAAAATCGATTGCATGATAAAAGAACATTGGGTTACATAAAATATTAATTATTTACGATGTAGCCATTAAATTCATAACCGGTGCATTTGACACAAGGGAACTGTCGACTAGAAACCGGTTTCAAAAGTCACTCTAATCGAACGACTCCAATCGACCAGCACCACAGCCGTGTAGCCACCGTCACCAGACCATAATGCAACAGCAGTCAACAGGTGTCATTAAAGCTTGTCATAAGGCGAATAAATACCACATGCAATAATATTTAACCTTTGAAAGTTTCCGTGAAGGCGTAGCTTTCCCGACAGCTGGGATCGTGTTTGAGCTGGGGCCGCAGCCCACAGCGCGCTACAAATAGGGAGCAGTGTCTCGCGTGTCGCCGCCCACCGGCCGCCGATCCTCCAGTTCAGAGAACGCTGAAGAGGCGGCGGCACGCGAGCCATCGCAGATAGCTCGTTAGCATTTAGCGGTACCCGCCCGGGAACCGTGTCCTATTTGTTCCATGGCGAGCGATCGGGCACGATCCGGCGGTTTTATGAGCCGATAATGAAACCACCGACCCAATCCACTTTGACTGCAATATGCAAGTCGATATCTACCATTCAGCCTATATACTGGTACAAATTTCGCTGTACTAACGGAATTGATCGAACGTGATTGGCGTCGGTAAAAGTTCGTAATCCAGTCACGACTGACCTGAAGCAGATCGTGAGAAACATGCCAGATATGGTAACTGCTGCCTCCGGCGCTACATGTTATCGCACTATTTGCAACAGTTATGACCAGCCCAAATGCAGGCCAGGAGCAGGACTTCCGAACCTCGCGAATCGGCCGATCGCTTACTGGGTGAAATATGCTACTTTCCAGATCTGAGAAAATTTGCACATTCTGCATGGGCGGTGCGTCGATTAAATCACATGGCAAGGCCAGTAGGCTTCAAAGAGCAGATTTCATTTAAACTCAATGGTAATGCGACCATTCCAGTACGCTTCAAATAGCACGTATCCTTTAAAGTTTAATATCATATCAATGCGACTGGCTTTCCGAATTTCTCGAAATGTCATATGCGATTTCTTAATGGCGGAGGTTCCGGGTTCGGTGCCATTTCTCGAAATGGTCCTGGTTGTAGCCAGCTTACGAGGTGACCCCAGAGTCGTAAATAAGGCAGCTGTCCATTAGTGCAGCATGGGTTCCGGCAAATAATGCAGACCCTAAGCCCGGTAATCAGACAGCCCGCAGCAGAATCCAGTTCCAACACCGTGCCGGGGCCATCAAAATAGCGTCTTACTGTACTGTCAGTGGGTTGCCAATACATTAATGGAAAAGTATGTTAACTGGGATAACGGAAAAAAACGATGGTATTAGACGGACATGGACTGACCCGAGAGCAGAGGCAGAACTATGAGGAACATGAGACCCTGTGGAATCGGCGGCGGGAAGGAACATACAATTCACAGGATATCGGGCTGTGGTAGAGAGACATCACACTAGAGTTCTACATGGGGCGGCTATCCCCATGGCTGGCCGAACCCCATGGTTAATGGGGTGGGCCGGACTGAAAAATATATAGATCATGGCTGTGGCTACGGCTGTCGCTGCATAATCTACCTGGGATTTTGTTTTGCATCCCTCTTATCAAACCAATCATGGTTAAAAGAAGCCTTAGCATGTTGCCATAACAGAAGACTGGAAATAAACACATAATATAATACATCTATAAATTCTGCCGGTGACTGGAATTGCGTGATCGGATGGTGGGGTCAGGGCCTGCAACAAAGTTAGTCTTAGCGTGGGTTTTGATCTCGGATACATCCATCAAAACTTCTGACTAAAAAAAATGAAATTACAAAATCTCACGCTGGCCAACGGCAGCGTTAACATTTGGAGTGCCTGGTGTTAGGTAACTTGGCTGTGGGGCGGCTAGGGCCGGACAAAGTGACAGTCATATGTGTCGACATTCTTAGTCTCACTAGCTTGCTGTTATATATGTGCTTGCGCCCTTGTATGGTATCATGGGATACACAATCATCTCGCGCAAATTATACTGATGTATACGTGAGATGAGGTTCATAATATGCCTGGACACCCTGATCCTTGGATAAATATTACGGTACTCCTGCTCTTAGCAGAAATTTAAGTCTTAGAGTCACTCTCTTCGATGGACTCAAACGCAGCACTCACCCGTGATAGATCGTTGGCTGCGCCGGGTGGGATGGAACCTCGAATAAGCCACAGACCAGCCAACTATCACTGTATGTGGCTCTGATGTGCGACGCGTGCCGTTCGGTGGAGGCGAGAGTAGGGCACGAGACCGACGCACCGTGTACTGTTGGCCCTGGCGGCGTGAGTGAAGGACATCAGATAGACAAGACCACACTCACCCTTACTGTGGCTGGACGCGTGGCGGAGGAAAATCATGACAAAGCACACCTCACCCATGTATGTTGGCTGAGACGGAGTGGTGGAGAACATCAGATAGACACAGACCACCACTCACCCTGTACTGTTGGCTGGACGGCGTGGCGGAGGAACATCAGATAGACACAGACCACCACTCACCCTGTACTGTTGGCTGGACGGCGTGGTGGAGGAACATCAGATAGACACAGACCACTCACCCTGTACTGTTGGCTGGACGGCGTGGTGGAGGAACATCAGATAGACACAGACCACCACTCACCCTGTACTGTTGGCTGGGCGGCGTGGATGAGGAACATCAGATAGACACAGACCACCACTCACCCTGTACTGTTGGCTGGACGGCGTGGTGGAGGAACATCAGCATAGCACAGACCACCACTCACCTGTACTGTTGCTGGGCGGCGTGGTTGAGGGAACATCAGCTAGACCAGACCACCACTAACCTGTCGTTGGTGGACGGGTGGTAGGAGGAACATTCAGTAGCAACAGCACTCAGTCCTTTACTGTTGCTGGACGGCGTGGTGGAAGGAAATCAGATAGACACAGACCACCACTCACCATTACTGTTGGTGGACGGCGTGGTGGAGGAACATCAGATAGACACAGACCACCATCCCCGCTATGTTGCTGTGACGTGCGTAGGTTGGAGGAACATCAGATAGACACAGACCACTCACCTGTACTGTATGATGGACGGCGTGGTGGAGAGAACATCAGATAGACACAGACCACCACATACCCTGTACTGTTGGCTGGGCGGCGTGGATGAGGAACATCATTATAGACACAGACCACACTCACCCTGTTCTGTTGGCTGGACGCGTGGTGGAGGGAACATCGATAGACCAGAACCCCACTCCCCCCGATTGTTGGCTGGGCGGCGTGGATGAGGAACATCAGTAGAACGACCCCCACTCCCCTGTACTTGGGCGCGGCGTGGATGTAGGACATTCGATGACACAGAGCCCCATCCCCCTGTAACGTTAGGCTGGACGACGTGGCTGGAGGACATCAGTATAGACCACGACCACCCACTCAACCCTGTACTGTTGGACTGGCGTCGCTGGCATGAGAAACATCAGATAGACACAGACTCACCACACTCACCCTGTACTGTGGCTGGACGGCGTGGGAGGAACATCAGTAGATCACAGACAACCATCACCCTGTATGTTGCTGGCGGTGTGTTGAGGACATCAGATAGACACAGGACACTACCCTGTTCAACCGCTGGCTGGACGGCTGGCGGAGGCGATGTCAGCACCAGCCATTGTGCAGGTACGCAGAGGACTCACCCTGTTACTGCTGGCTGGATCGGCGTTGGCGGAGGCACTGTCAGCAGCCGTCAATGTTGCAGTCGCAGAGGGACTCACCCTGTTACTGCTGGCTGGACGGCGTGGCGAGGCGACTGTCAGCAGCCAGTTCCTGGTGCAGTAGCAGAGACTAATGTACTGCTGGCTGGAACGCGTGGCGGAGGCGACTGTCAGCAGCGTCCATGTTGCAAAGTCGCCAGCGGACTCCCTGTACTGCTTGGCTGGACGCGTGGCGGAGGCGACTGTCAGAGCCAGTCATTGTTGCAGTCGCGAGGGAACCTGTACTGCTGGCTAGACGGCGTGGCGGAGGCGACGTGTCAGCAGCAGTCCATGTTGCAGTCGCGAAGGGACTCACCCTGTACTGCTGGCTGGACGGCGTGGCGGAGGCGACTGTCAGCAGCCAGTCCATGTTGCAGTCGCAGAGGAGCGGGTTGCCGCCCAGCAGCAGATCGGCAGACTTCTCGCCGTGATCGTCCGGCAGTCTGACCGCATGCGCGTCCAGCTGGCTCAGCTGGTTGGCGGAGAGGTCAGCGCGCACCAGCCGCCGCTTGGCCTCGAACGTGCCCGGCTCGACCGTCTCCAGCCGGTTGCCGGCCAGGATGAAGTACTCGATGCCGTCCGGCACGGCCGAGCGGCCGATGTGCGACACCTGGTTGTGGCTGAGGTCGAGCGTCCTCAGCTCGATTTTGCCCTCGAGTCGATAGAAGTTGCCGATCTCACGGATCTGGTTGCGGTGGAGGTCGAGCCAGCGCAGACTGGCCGGCACCAGCGCGTAGTCGAAGAACTCGATGCGGTTGTCGCTGGCGTTCAGCCACAGCAGCTGCGGCAGCTTGGCGAACAGGCCGTTGATGCTGGCCAGCCGGTTGGCGTCGACCCGCACGACGCGGAGTTGGCGGAGGTCATCCAGCGCGCCGCTCTCCAAGAGCGCGATCCGATTCCGCGACAGGTCGAGCATACTGAGGGCGACGGGGCCGGCCAGGCTGCGCGCCGTCATGTTCACCAGCTGGTTCCCGGCCAGCCTGAGCGCGCTGAGCTGGCGGAGTGTACTGAACGCCCCGTCTGGCAGCTCTGAGATGAAGTTGTCGCCAAGGTCGAGCCGCGCGAGGAAGGTGAGGCGGGCGAGCGCCATCGGCACGGTCAGAAATTGGTTCCCGTCCAGACGCAGCTCCTGCACGCCCGTCACGTTGGCGAACGTCAGCTCGTCCAGCTGCGCCAGCCGGTTGCCGTCGAGGCGCAGCGCGCTGAGCACGTGCAGGCCGGCAAGCGCGCGGCGACCGAGCCGGCGGAGCAAGTTTCCGGAGAGTCGCAGCGTGTGCAGGTTGCTGAGGGAGGCGAACACACCGTCCGGCAGCGTCTCCAGCAGGTTATCACTCAGGTCCAGCACCTGCAGACTGGTCAGGTCCTGGAACACATCCACGCTGAGCACGTCCAGCTGGTTCGCCGACAGGTCCAGCACGATCAGCCGCAGCAGGCCGGCGAACGTGTCCTTGCGGATCCACTCGGAGCTGAGGTTGTTGGCCGACATGTTGACCGTCTGCAGCTGCGGCAGGTCGGACAGCAGGCTCGGCGGCAGCACGCGGATGCTGTTGTTCTGCACGTGCAGCTCGCGCAGCAGACGCGTCTCGTTCAGCATCATGGCCGGCAGCGCCACTAACCTGTTGGAGGACACGTCGAGCGTCTCCAGACGGCTGAGGTCACGCAGCGCTCCGTCGCGGATCACCGCCAGCTCGTTGTGGTGCACCTGCAGCTGTCGGAGCCCGGGGAACGAACGCAGCCCAGCAGCGGAGAGCGCCATCAGGCTATTGTGCGAGACGTCCAGCACCTGGAGTCCGTCGCTGACGCCGCTCTCACTGAGCTCGGTCAGGTCCTGGAAGCTGTTGCCGCTTAGATTCAGCACCTTCAGCGAGGTCAGGTCCTCGAACACACCCCGCTCCAGTGACCACAGGTTGTCCCCGCTGAGGTCGAGCGTCTCCAGATGAACGAGGCCGTCGAAGCAGCCCGGCTCGAGCCGCATCTCAGCCGCGGTCCACTCTCTGCTGAAGGTCCTCAGACGGAGCGTCTGAAGTCGACGCAGCCGATGGAACACGCCTCGACGGAGGTGACCGAGCGCACATCGCGACACACTCAGCTCCCGCAGCTCGGCGAACGCCCCGCCCAGCGCCACCGAGAAGTCCTCGCTCACGTGCGTCGTGTCCGAGCAGACCAGTTCGAGTCGACGCAGCGACCCGGGTCGAGTCACGTTCAGCGGCCCGGCGTCGAGCGTCGTGAGGTGACAGCGCGCGGCCGCCCCGACCAGTGGTTCGCATCGCTCGGCAGCGGCGCCGGCCAGCAGCAGCGCGCAGATCACTGTCCGGACACCGCGCATAGTGTGCCCCGCCGTGGCCGTCTCATCACCCGATCGGCCGCACACTCACGTCGACGTTCCGCACCAAACTGCCGGCCGGCCGCCGCTTCCAGTCGGCACCTGCGCGGCCGGCCCTCACCGCAGCGCCACCTACCGGCCGGCGCTCAGCGCAGCGGCCGTCGCCGACGACGCGCCAAGCCGGCCCCGCCGTCTCCGCATCGGAAGGGTGACCCGAGATAGACCCTGCTGTGGCGTGTTTACTCCAGCTTCGTTGACCCGAGCGGTGACCCAAAGCCGACGGGAGGGGACCGAAGAGAGGAGACACCAGCCGACTGCCTCTGGCCGCGGTCCACCGCCCGACAGACGGATACAGGGGAGGGAGGGGCGCGGCGCTCGGCTCTCAGCGGCAGTCGTTGGCGGCCAGCGGTCAGCCTATTCGGCGCTTCAGCCGGCTATCGCGCCGCGATGAGAGCCGTCTTACGAGCGCCGTTACGAGCTGGCAGCCCGTTCTGGACAATGGCTGCTGTCGCCCCGGGCGCCGGCAGAGGTGCTTTGGTCGGCCGCAGACCGCCGAGGTGACGTCATAAAGGGCAGGCGCGACGCAGTATTAGCGCTCGAGCTGAGAGACCTGCACGGCGCCGCTTGACCGCTCCTGTTTTGAATACTGATGGAAGTTTGTCGGTGCCTGTTTGCAATTTTCCACTGAATTATATTCTCGAAAATGTGCTGATTCAACATGAGAAATATATGTGGCAATCATGTGACATAATGCATATTTTACTTTCACGTTACGCGTGCTTGGCCTATGTCTCATACTTGCCGTCTGTATGTTCAAACCAGAAATCATCATATTGTCAGAGGAACCTGAAAAGAGTAAACAAATTAATTCCAGAATTTAAGTCAAACGAGCCACATGCGCTCCATGCGCTCAGTCTTGATGCAAGACGAAAATACGTACTGAGTCATTGACTAGTCAAGACATTACTTCCTTATTTCGATTGTAGCTCAAGTATAAAGTTCCAGGAAAAATGAAACGTGCTTAACTTTTCCATATATTTTCGTCAAAAATCTTACATTTGACATTCCAGACCATTTAACCCAAGTAAAATAATATAATTCCTTTCGATTCAATCAACAACAACTCTCCAAGGAGACATTTTCGTCTCTGAATGACCCCATTTTCATGTCGGCATCTGTGTTCGGCTGCCCACGCGTCCTTGGGGAAATTTGAACCCCTCTCACATCCTGTGCCGGACGTCTTCGAGGCGCACATCTCACCGATCCATCACCGTAAAGCCCCACTCACCATTCAGATGCCTGGGAGCGTGCGACGCGTGTCGTCACGCCGCTGACAGCCACTACATGGGGCGGACAGTGTTGGCAACCTGCCTCTGTATGCCACTTGATTTGAGAGCGGAGGGTGCGTCCCGCGGCGCCTGTGCGGTGCGTGCGGTCGGTGAGACCGGTGCGCCCTGTGAGGCCCGTGAGGCTGGTGAGACCGGTGCGCCCTGTGAGGCCCGTGAGGCTGGTGAGACCGGTGCGCCCTGTGAGGCCCGTGCGGCTGGTGAGACCGGTGCGCCCTGTGAGGCCCGTGAGGCTGGTGAGACCGGTGCGCCCTGTGAGGCCTGTGAGGCTGGGGTGGCCAGTGTGGCCGGTGAGACCGGCGTGCCCTGTGAGGTCTGTGAGGCCTGTGAGGCTGGGGTGGCCGGTGCGGCTGGTGTGGCCGGGGCGTGAGTGCGATCGGTGCTGCCCGTGTGTGCGCCCGGTGCGGTGCGTCCTGTGCGGCCGGTGCGACCCAGCGGTGCGGTGGTGCGTCGTCGGCCCGTTAGTGATCAGCCTGCGTGTCGGTGTACAGCTGCTCGGCAGCACGGCAGCCGCGGCCAGCGAGGCACATCCTGTCGGGCCCAGCCGCACGGCCCGCCTCAGGACATTAGCTGCGCCCGGCTGACCACCCGCTCCCGCCCCGCCGCCGACCCCGCCCGGCCTCCGCCCCAGCTGCCGCCACCGCCGCCACCGCCGCCGCCGATCCAGCCGTCGCCGCCCAGCCGCATCGATGGCCGGCCGGAGCCGTCGTTCCCGACGACCAATCAAGCCGCCGACTGAGGGTGATGTCCCGGTTTACTGGCGTGATGTCTCGGTTTACTGTCGCTGGCCGATTGTCTGTGTATATGAGTGTGGCGCCAGGCGTGACGCAGGCTGAGCACTGAGGTATCACACGGGGAGGTATCACACTGGCGAGGTCATCACACGTGGGAGTTAATCCGACGACGAGGAGGTATACAACAGGAGAGGTAGTCCACAATCGTGGGGACGGGCTATCAATTCACGGGGGGAAGGTCATCAACTATCCGGGGCAGGTATCACACGGTGGAGGTATCAATCACGGAGGGAGGTATACACGGGGAGAATATCACACAGCAAGGGGTGTTTACATAATCACGCAGGGTCTACACGAGCGGTGGATGGTCTCACAGGCGTGGAAGATATCACGCACACGGGGAGGTATCACACGGGGACGGTATTCACAACGGGGAGGGTATCACACGGGGAGGTATCACACGGGGAGGTATCGACGGGAGGTCTCACCTGGGGGAGATATCACACGGGGACGTATCACACGGGGAGGGAGGCTCTCACATCGAGTGGATGCGCTACTGCACACGCGGGGGAAGTGTCTCGATCCACGGCGGAGGGTCAATCGATCCGGGGAGGTCTCACACGGTTGGGCACAGGTTCTCACACGAGGAGAGTGTCTGAACGCTGCGTGAGAGCGTTCACACGGGGACAGGTATCCACACGAGGGAGTAACGGGGGTAGCACACGGCGGAGTATAAAACACAGCGAGGGTATCAACGGGGAGGTATCACACGGAGAGGTATCACACGGCGAGGTATCACACGGGGAGGTATCACACAGCGAGGTCTCACACGGGGAGGTATCACACGGGGAGATATCACACGGGGAGGTCTCACACGGGGAGGTCTCCACAGGGAAGGGTATCACACGGGAAGAGGTATCATACGGGGAGGGTATCACACGGGGAGTATCACACAGCTGAGGTCTCACACGAGGAAGGTCTCCAACACGGGAGGTATCACACGGGGAGGTATCACACCGGGGAGGTAGTCACACGGGGAGGCTCACAGCGGTGAAGGTTCCACACGGGGAGGTATCCACACGGGAGAGGATCTCCACACGGGAGGTATCACACGGGGGAGTACACACGGGGAGTCGGTAGTCACACGGGTAACGTATCACACGGGAGTATCACACGGGGAGGTATCACACGGGGAGGTATCACACGGGGAGGTATCACACGGGGAGGTATCACACAACGGGGTATCACACAACGGGGTATCAGATGCTGAGGATCACATTCACACGCCAAGGCCTTACACGTCGACGTGTGTTGTAAAGGTAAAACTGAGAGGAGAGACATCCAAGTTTATTTCAAATTGTATTTGTGCTGCCATTTTCCTGGTCATTTTTTAAAAATAATTCAGGTGTTTATTCATATTGAAGTAATAATTAGAGTATTTTAACATACGTATTATACATGCTAATGAAATACGACATAATTACTAAAACACACAACAACATCATTGGCGGATCTAGGATTTAGTTTTTGGCGCCGTGGGGGGCATCACTCCGAAAAAAAAACATTAAAAAACGGACTTCGCTCCCTTATGCATTGCTAGACGTTTTAAAATAAAGTTTACGCAGTACAAAATGCGTAGATGTCCTACATCCGGAAATGTGTAAATTTGCGCCGATTTCTGGCGGTTTGGGGGAGGGGCATTTGCCCCTGATGCCCCCTTGGATCCGCCAGCTAACAACATTACTGAAGCAGGAATAGGCAAGCTACTCCCTTTTCAAAGAACCCTGAGTACGCCATTGCAGCCCACCACTGACAGAGGTTATAATAGACAGAGCGCGTGTACCTCGTTTAACACGCGTTCCCCGTACACCTGCCTCACTGACTCAAGCGCCCCTCTCCACGCCCGCCACGCGCCTACCTTCACACGAGCGCACTCAATTTACCGCTCCACAGCTCTGCACGTCACTCAGACTCTGCACAATACCTTGTCGGACCCTCTCGAGTGGCGCTGAAAAGTCAGCGCTCACCGAGACGCGACCTCAGAGCGCCAGTTCAGAGACTTCAACGCCGCAGACGGAGTATCAGCGGGAAGACGAGAGATAGATAGAAGGGCAGGACGGCCGGCGCCGACGTGCCTATGTGCGCTCAGTTCCTCTGTGATCGGCGCCAGGCGGAGACCAATTTCAGCTCGTGCGGATCGCCAGCCCGCCTGTTACGGTATTCATCCTGCAGCCGGCACGTGATTCAAAGCTCAGCCTTTGAGTCGGCGGCCCGGCTGGTGTCGGAACGGCCAGGGTTTGTTGCCCCGCGGCTGTTAAATCAATTAGCGAGAGAAGACACAGGGAGCGAGCTGAGCTGAACGCTAGTCTTGGCTGCAGCTGCGCTGGAGACGAGCAGAAATGGCTGCAGATTTGATTTTCTGGCTGAAAAGCCCCGGATGAATAGTTGTTAGATGCGACTGGATCAGATGCTAACTTTTAGCCTGAGGCTCCGAGATAGGAAAATATCCGACACGGACTTAGGAGGCAAAACACGTACCCCAACAATTCAGACGCAATTGGTTTTTAAAGTGTGGGAGCTTCTCAACATTTCTGCTGCGTAATCTCAACTCCAAATATAAGGAATGTATCACAGAATGAATGTATTAAAGAATGAATGGATCACAGAAGCATTGTCATGGAAATCATCTCACATTTGTATTAATGACAACCCTGCATGGTATCACTCATCACCGCTTATGTGGCCGGTGCCGCTCACAAAAACCAACAATTACCCACACACACAAACAAAGCGCTGATGAGCAGCATGTCTAACGGAGACAGCAGTACCGGCGCGGACAGCTCGGGCACACGTCACCAGGTCACCTGATGACCCGCTGATGGGAGTGGTGCGCGTGTGAGAACTGCGCCACCAAGACAAACACGGCGCGTCTGTGCGCTGACGGCAGGCTATGCGTTAGCGGCGACGGAAATGAAGCGACCGCCGCAGGTTCAACACGCCGGTGGCAAAAAGTTCGGGCCGGTCATTTAGTAGATTGGAAGACGGGGCCGCAGGCGGGTGCACCACGACAGTCAGTTATTCCTTGTTTTAGAGCGGCGTCCCACTGATAAGAAAGCGATCCAGGTCAGAGTCGATAAGGCACACTTCAAAAGCGGCCGGCCATATGGCGGCTAGCCGGCGCCTCTTGTTTGCAGTACGACCGACGACGTAATATGAGGCGCCAAAGAAAAGATTGGTCAATACGTTTTCTGTGCCATAATGGGCCGCTGCAAACAATATGAGTGACAGGCACGGACAGTATGAACAGCTCAATGGAGCGCACCAAACAGAGAGGCCACCACTTTGCGCCACGCTCCAAGGACATAGCAGGCGTCGGGATTAGCTCAGTTTTAGTGGTTGACATAACCTAGGTCGCGCGAGTTTGGATGCGTTCTTCGATCCTCCGCCCTTGATGCCTAACTGCACTTCCGATGCATAGGTATGTCCTAAAGCTCACCCCAGCAACCGATCAACCAATGCGTCTAGTAGCGGAAGGCCAAGGGGTACTTAAATCAAAAGTATTAGGTTATGACTGTACCATTTTATAGGGTCAAAAGCACACGCCGCATGCTTACAAATATAATGATTCACTTCAGTCTCCAAGCGGGCTCTAATGATTAACTTTCTTTCTCATCGTTGCGCCCTATGTTTGCCGCTCTTGCCGCTGCGCGTGGATGTCGCTGTCTCTGATATGTGCCATTCATGCCGCTTTTGCTGCACGGCGTCATGGATGTCGACTTTGCGCCACGGATGCTGCTCTCATCTATTTGCGCCATGAATACCGCTCTCACTGATGTGCGCCATGAATGCCGCTCTGAACGTGGCCTAGTTTGTTTTCACCGTTGCAAGTTCGCCGCAGCACCGTTTTTGTCATCATTCACTGGGCACCACAACCAAGCCGGAGCTGCGTTCAGCTCGCCTGTGGAACCTGAATAACAGGCCTCTGAATCGGCTCAGCTGGCGGCACAAAAACACAGGGAACTGCGAGCTGGATCTGCTGCACTGCGCACTGCGTCTGTTTTCGGCTCTCCTGCTAAACAACCCATGGCGAACGAGGAAGATGGGTAGGTAGGTCGTCGCTCGTTCACAGAAGCTGCTTCACTTTTGTGGGCTGATCTTCGCAGGAGTTTTGTTCAGACGGTCCTCTGTCGAGGAGTCGTGAACGGCGCTGGTTGGTCATTGAGTGTGATATGATGCAGATTCGAACATATTCTTTCGACCTGGGGCTGAACTTTAGACTTAAAAAACATTATCTCTCGGTGACTTCCGAGACTTACATGTACATAAATTGTACAAGTTAAAGTCAATTGATTAGGCAGTAGGCACCCAAAACCCATCTAACTTTGCCTCATTCTCACAATAAGGAATTTGAAACAAAGAGTGCTGCTATGTATTCATAGCTATCATTTATCAAAAATCTTTATGGATATTGCTTGAATTGGAAAATCATCGCCACCTCGACAAAGAGCAGCTGAGAAGCTAACTAGCTATTGCCAGTCGGCCGCCAGGCATCTTACCAAACGTGAGTGTCACAACACAGAATGACGAACCACCCGTGCTACACTATCAAAAACACCCGGTCAGAATCTCACCCACTCGCAGCCGAGGTCACATCCGGGCTGAGGTAGAGCGACGGTCGGGTGGTGAGGTACCGCTACTGGTATTTAAAGGGAAAGGTCGGTCAGGATCGGTGGGTTGGTAGGCAAGTGAGTTATGCGGCCCCACAAACGCATTCGCCTGTGAGTGCATATCAGAGAGTCTAGGTCGGAATACTTCTTTCGGCTTGTCTGGATGTGTCTGACGTCTCCGACGAAGAGAAGGAGAAGAGAGGGGACAATGCCTGATTCTCTTCGACATCATCGCCTTCTTCGCCACATCCGCTCCCGTCCCCACGTCCCGTCGACACCCCGTCCCGCCCCCGCCCCGCCCCCGCCCACACCACGGTCCCAAAGTCATCGATCCGTCCTCGTCGGACATTATAACTGCACTGCAGCGACGATGGTCATCACAGTCGATTGCAATTATCGGCGCGCCACCGCGCCGCTTGCAAGTGGCCGCGGCCGGCGCCGACGCGCCGTCAGCGCCGGTGCGCTATTATCGGCGCACCTGCGCCATTATCGCCGCTTTGTCGGTACCGCAGCCAGTGACGTCATCACGACGCAGTCCCGTCTGTCAGCAGTATTCACACTATGTTGTGGTGAGACTGTAAAAAGGAAACTAGACAGTGGTCTGCGTGAAACACTTCGCTGTGGCCAGTTGATTCGCGTGGGAATCACTGGCTGGTGACAACTGATAAGCAGTTTACGTCTGCCTAACATCATAAGCAGTCTATACGTCTGCCGTGTGTGCTGTTTCATACGTATGTAGCTCATTGTGTTTGTTTAAATAAGCTGAGTAATCCGCCCTTGTTCATGTCACCGTCATCATCCCATGTAAATAACCTATAATAATCTGATCAATTTAGATACAACTATGTTCTGATTCGGTATGCAAAATTATAGTGCGTTGTTTGAAGCGCATCGTTTACACAAAAAGCAATCGTTTTAATAGGGACAATCGGTGCTCACGCGCTAGCTCCGCTTTGCAGCTGTCGAAAAGTATCGGCTACGGAACCGGAATTTATGATGGCACGGTAGCAAGTGTGACCCATTTGTATTCGAGATACAAAATATTACTTACGGATGTTCCTAATTACGGGGTATTTGTCCGCGCCTGTGGCGGCTTTTCAGCTCCCTGTGGGTCACTTTTCTGGAATGAACGTTTGCATTACACCAATAGCAAACATAGCATTGCATCATTTAGTTACCGCGCCTGTGCTGCCTTCTTCGGCGCCCTCCAGGCCCCTCAGTGGGAATACAGACTCTCATTTATGCAGTGCTTGTGTTAACCTTCGTAGTTCGTGGAAATGTAATTTACACACTACATATCCAGCTCATAGATTTTCCATTCTCATTCCCACACAGTGCTATAATTGAATTGTTTATTCTTGAGGGACTGAAGCAGAAATTCGTCGAAAATTAAGTTAGCTAGCTCATCAGCTAATATCTGCAGTTGTGTTTTCCACACCTGTGCATTTATTGTACCCATGTAACTGATACTTAGTTACAGAGATAGCTGTCCGACACTACGAATACGAATAATTTGCCATCTGGCATCTTTTGTTATTTAATTTATTAATGATGACCGTTTTGTCAATATTCTATCTCACCTTCTACACGGCGAAGAAAAGATACTCAGCGAATATAACCAATATCAGTTTGAATTAGCATTGTTCGATAGGTTTGTACATTGACTTTGCGGCCAGCACAAATCTTTGCAGCTAAATGGATGATTTTGGCTTTGTGGCAGGCGAACAAAGGTTGCACCATTTGAATTATGTATGCTGGTATTGGCAGGTGGCAACTACCCAGGGCAAAACATAAATGGCTTCACAATAGCCACACCCGTCCCACAAAGGCTCTCATCATTTATAACGCAACAGCCAATTGAACCATAAATCAATACGTTATTCTGCGCTGTACACAGTACAGTATACCTACTGCATCGTGAGAGTGTACAGTGTACAATGTGCATATGGTATTGTTTGAAATAAACGGTTGAATTGAGCCACAATGCTGCACTGTTTTTAAATATATTGCAACATTGATAATTATCGTGTGTTACGCATAAATGTTTAAATAAGTGTTGCGCCCAACATCTTGCATTCGCGTTCACAAAAACGGCTTAAAACAAAGTTTCACGAAAAAAGCACCGTGAGAAACATTAATGCACCGGGACCCTGCAAGAGACGAGCCAGACGCCGTAAGAGATAGTCATTAGTCAGTGGCTGAACTCCGGTGTCAGCTTCCGTCTGTCATCCACCAGAACCGGCCTCCATCCTCCCGTCACCCCCACACACACACCCGCGACCCGACTGTCATCTATATGTCACACACACGTGACTCGACTGTCATCTGTCTGTCACCCTGCAGCGCCGCCATGACGACGTCTCGACGTCAGCCGCCGCTCATTAGGGAGGGAAGAGCGCGCCTCTCCTGCGCCGCCACCACGCCGCGTGGCGCCACCTCGGTCCTGCGCGCACGTCAACGTCACGTCAATACACGTCATGTTATCACGACCCGTCACAACACACTGCACGCATCGCAGGCACGTCACGACACATCAACTCGCACATCATAGTCACGTTCTGACATGCCACGTCACAACACATCACATCACACAGTTCGGGTCACGGTCACGTCATGCACGTCAGATTACGCCTCACAGGCACACGTCACTGCATGTCCCATCACGACATCATACGGCACGGCACGGCACGGCACGGCACGGCACGGCACGTGCCAGTGCTCAGCTCAGCACCACTCAGTTCCGCTAGCGGACGCTCCCCTTCCCGGTCGGCGCGTTCCGTTCCGTTCCCTCCCTCGTTCAGCACCGACCCGAGCGGCATTATGTGTGCGGGAGCACCGTGGACCTCACAGCACGCTCTTTGTACTGCGCCGCCGTCCCCGATCCGGCCATTGTATGGTAAACAGCGGCACGGCGCAACAGAGACGTACCTGGCGCGGGATCCGGTGGCGGCCCGGTGGCGGCCCGCGGCAGCTGCCGACACAGGAAGGGGTCGCCGGCACATTTACATCGAATGGCCGGCCCGGGGCATGTTGGCTCATGTGTTCCGTGATAAATTGGAGCTGCGTAGGCGCCGTGACGTTCGCATGCGTTACGTGCATCGGCGTATTGGTGCTGAATGATGTTAGCTTTACGCTGCAGGCGGAGCGTTGGGCTAAATGGCAGTCGGAATTAATTGTTCCGAAGTCGTGTAAACGTTGTGAACGGTCGCTGAAAAGGGTTTTCATGGCGCTGCCATTGGGCGCTCGAGTCGGTTGTACACGGACAAATGTGACAAATGAAAAATGATGTGATATGTTTCTGCTACTTTTGGCTCTCACGTGCGTCGCTAAATGTGCCTACTGCCGACAGCACAGTTAATATTTCTGTCGGTAAGCCTTTGTGACTGTTATTTATATGTCACATATTTTGTGTGGAGGACATGTTCCATATCGGTAATTAAACTTTCTACAAGCATTTAAGAACGTAAAGCTAATTCACTTCATCTGACTTCTTGTACTGATTGTGTGCAGAATGAAATCCCCACGATCACTGTCAGCAGCGGAGCATTGACCCCCCCCGCCACTCCCCCCACCCCCACCGCGTCCCCGGGCTGTCCTGCCATCATCGCGACCTCTGCCTGCTGGTCCCGCTGCCTCGTCGGCTGTCGGTCGCTAAGAACGGGGTCAGCACCGGCGGGACCGGCGGCACCAGTGACACAGACGGGACCCGACGGGACCGGTGGGACCTGGGGACTGTCTCAGTCGCCCCCTCCCCCTCCCTCCCTCCCCGCGGACAGACACTCGACACAAAGGGGGCGGCGGCGCGCCGGCGGGTCGAGAGGGTGTTCAACTGTCTCTGGTGTGTGGTGTGGAGGGTGCCCACTGCTGACACTGCAGACTGCAGAGGGGTTACCGTGGCAGGGGGAGTATAGCTGGGACAGCCAGTCAGGAGGGCCGATCGGTACACGGCGACTTCCAGGGGGATCGATACTCCCTGTTAGGGCTATGGGACATGGGTCTTCATAAGGTGCGCTCGTAAAACGTAGGCTAATGGAGCGGACAAGTAACGAGTTGGAACAGACAAGCTCACTCCTTGACCTTGATGCAATACAAGTGACGAGTTAAATTACAATTAGTATTTTTTTTGTTGTCTAGTGCAGCGGATATAATGTTCAAAGTTTCAGGTACCTGAATACGAAGCTCAAAAGCTTTCACCCTCAGAACGAACGAATACTCCTATTTTGTCAAGCACAGGTATTACAACTCCATCCATTCCTTCGATGGAGAACCAGCACCCGATCTGGTTGCTCTATTTCATACCTTCTATCTGCATCTTATTGTTAATTGGTAATTGGTATCAATAGTTACAAAATGTCATGCTCCTGTAACTTGATGAGATGCTAGCCATCACATTAATTGCATCTTTATTTAACACTTGACTCCGTTTGCAAATTTAAATCGTTCTTTGACTTCGTCCATCAATGGGTCATCCCGTCGGCGATATTGATAAATAAATAAATCGCACAACCGTGAGTGGGTGTTCACACCTTAAAGGGAATGTTTCACATTAACATTATATTTGAGTTGAGATGGCCATTTTGCTGGATTTGCATTGAAATGAAGTAATGTAGAAGATAAAACACCCACAGAGGTCCAATCGAAAGTAAAAAATTGAGTTTGGTTTTGACATCTGCACAAAATAAGGCCCTAGTGTATTAGTATCGCCTCTTAAAGCCGATGTGTCTATCTTTTTCAAATGTTGTCAAAGTAGTGTTTTACATTTGTATTACATTAGCATACAAAGGTATACATATTGCAGCGTGAAGGTTTTTCTCTATTCCCCCAAATTCCTTCATATGAGTATCAGCCAATATACTTAGTTTTTTTCATGAAATTGAGCACTGTTTGTGAGAAACAATGTCAGAATCGTGTTCGGCAGCAAATTACTTCATATTTTGCACCACAAGCGGCGTACTGGACAACTTTCAGGAAGTGAAACATTCCCTTTAACTATTGTAGCACGTATAGTATAGTGACATAGTGAATAGAGTCTGGAGACTATTCCTAATAATCGATGGAGCATAAGTCATAGTTAAGTGTTGAAAATAAAACCCCGGAGGATAAGATCCCAGAACAGAATCATATTTATACTCTTGGACAATAGATACCGAGAACCAAGTGTTGAAATAACCGCATATATGTATTAAGTCCTTTAACCATGCCTTTGAGCGCAGCTAATTTATTGCACCTTCAGTAAAACAGCACTGTCTCCTGAAAAATAGTCACAGCCATAGCGACTCGCCAGCTCAATGCGTATGTACGCCCATTCACAATTATTGTCGTGTCCTGAGCCCGTACGCTATAAGTGTGGGAGCCGTGTGATTTGTCCGCTGTTAAAGGGTCAGTGACGCAAGGAGGCGGCTGGCCTCAAGCACTTGCCTTATGGCCCATTTTCCGGGTTAATCGCTGAGAGAATCTCACGAGCACTTGGTGTTTCCGTTGTAAGACGAATTTAGTGACACATGAGTGATTATTTGATTAAAGTACGACAAAGGTACTCTACGCCAGAATGAAAACGTACAGCATATCAGGAACACAACTTCCAATAACTTTCTTAGAGCTCATTTTCACTTAGCTGAACAACGCACACTGCCGCACCGCTCAGTAGTACGCGCCTGGGAGGGGAATTGAGTGGCACGGTCGGCACGGGTCCTTTGATGTGACGACCATGCGATATTCTGGCTCACCTACACTTCCGTCCTGCCTGCGTGCGTGCACTAATTGCAGCGGAGCACGCGGCCGCCACCTGTCCCAGGAGAGTAGCCTGCCGCAGCTGTCCAGCTTCGTCTGACTGTGCATCAAATATACCGTCTCACCGCAGCCGCAGCTGTTTGGTATGAAACGCTATATTTAAACTGCTTAGACTTAACAACGACGGCTTTACGGCTTAGCGCAAGGGTTGCACTTTAACAAGTCACATGGGAAGGCATGATTGTTCAGCTACCATCATTTCGGACTTTTCGGGAAGAATATGGCTGAAAGCAACGCAAGGTATGCATAGCGCGCATTTTATGATTAGTATAGTACCAATAGGAAGCGGAATTCCCGTACGACCACGACCGGGGCCCATGCAAACAGCGTCAAATGCATTCACCAGTGGTTTGTCCAGTCCGAGTTGCTTTGCCTGCCTGCAGTCTGGCGAAACTCGAGCTATGCATATGCCAATGCAATCGCCTCAGGACTTTTTTTAGCCGTCTATAGCACATAACCTTTTAAGCTAAACATACGGAAACAACATACAACATACAGATACGCTATAGAGTGAAAACAACATACAAACATACGCTAAACTACAGTACAGGAATGACATTGCCTTATTCTATATCGCTTCCTCAGAACAATTAGTACCTACATCAAAACTCACCGACACTTTCTTTGCATGACTAATGAATATCCCCATTATAATGTTTGTATGTCTAAAACTATTCATCAGGGCTTGAATCGCCGAATAGCACAGCGACTTATTCTCAGACATCAAATCATTGCCCATTTAGGTATTTACCGATACTGTTATGGTCGACACTTTCAATTCCTACCACCCAAAATAATAATTGAAACACATTTGAATTACATAATATTAACTGCATTTGGCCCTTATGCTTTAGTTATGCGACTCGTCGATTAGCTAGGTGCTCTGGAAAGCAGACTTGTGGCTGGATCCCGAAGTGGAATCTGGGATCCCAGTGGATACCTTTGCAAAAAATGCACGAAGATCTGGAATCCTCCTGGATACTTCGGCTTAAAATGCTTCAGGATCTGGGATCTTCTAGTAGATCTCTAATTAGAACCAGTCTCAGAGCTTGAAACACAAAATGTGGAGACTGACATCAAAATTTGCGGTTTATATTTTGTGTATGCATGGTATGTGCTATGTATATAACTATTACCTGCAAATTACCTTGTAAGTTATACCTGTAGGAAACATAAATATTGCAAATAATTAAAATAATAATAACAGTAAAAATTTGCAAGAAGTAGGACACCTACCAGCGTGCCTGGATCCCGAAGTTTGATCTGGGATCCCATTTGATCCCCTGGCATACAATATATTTAGGATCTGGGATCTTTGTGGATTCCTCGGCTTCAAGGATCTAATGTAGATCCCGGGACTCAGGACACAAAGATCCAGATCTCAGCTGGATCCCGGATCCAGGCGCATGTCTGCTAGTGCTGGTAAGTAATATCGAAATACATATGTCAGACCCAACTAGCACCATTCGTGGCATTCGTTGGATTTTAGAACTGCCAACGAGATTTCTTGCATCTTAAATGCAGCATTGCTGTCTGAGGTACACCAGAAGCAGTGCTGACAGGGGCGAATTGGGGGGAGGGGGCAATCCGGTCATGTTCCCCTCCCCCAAGGACGTTTGAAATCGGGGCAAAATTGATACGTCTTCTGATATAATAGAAAATCTAAACAATTTTTACTAAAAAAGTTTGTTTTAAATCAGCAATCAAACATAAAGCAGCGAATCAATTGCGTTTTTCAGAATAATGTGAAGCTTTTGGGACTTCTAACCTCCCACCACAGTGGCCTCCGCAAACTACCGGTTCTGGATCACCCCTGAGTGAGGATAAGAGAAGCGAGTGACGTATGCGAATCGAGAGAGCAAAGACAGCGCTTGGGTCGTCTTCTCGGGATAATATAGGAATGACATTTACTTGAGCTACCTCTTTGATTTGGCTCAGAGCGTTCCCCTGATATCACTGCCCGTATGTATGTCAACCAGACAGCACATTACATTCAATGTCTTAAGCTGGTTGAAAATTCACCTCACGTTAAACTGTTTCGCTCATGACTTGTGCTTTCGAGCGACCTTTAAGGCGGTGAGTCGCTTTGAAGCTCCTTTGCTGCCATCATTAACCCGATTAACTGCCGTTAACATTCAATGGTTCGCACCCATGAGCTACACTGACAGTATTACCGCCGCACGAACTCATAACTAACGCTCTAATTTTCACGTATCGTGACAGTGACTCGGCAATCTGACGTATACAAGGTGCATTGCCTCAGACTGGCGGTGAACGCCGCCTTTTCCGCGGCACAGTTTTAATTTATTACGACGGCGGCGGCGCACCGCCCTCCACTTCCGGTGACTTCCCGCGCTTCCATTTCAGTGCGTCCGAGCGGCGCCGGCGCGGAATAAGCGCGCGGGGAGGAGGGTTGAGTGCGCCGGCGAAGGCAGGGAGGGCGGTCCGGTCGTGTTGGTAGTGCCGGCACGCCGTGGTCGGAATGGCGATAAATTACGCCAATAACAGGCGGTTGCTGACAGGTCGGCCACACGCCATGCCACAGTGGAGCTCAGCTGACC
>VOPJ01005945.1:0-69916 GCA_014673585.1 Semibalanus balanoides
CCTGGATCCATGTCGCTGTCGTGCTGGGCTAATGACCCCGTATAACAAAACGTGAGATGTCAACCTGTGTTCATACGGGTGGCTCAGTCGGTTGAGCGTTAGACTCGGAATACATAGGTTCCGGGTTGTAGTCTGGTTACTGGCGAGATCATTAGGTTCCCCGCTCGGGTCGGCGTGAGTGACCCCGGCTATAAATGCCAACAGTCGTTAAGTCCAATACTATACCACTATAAATGACAACAGTCGTTACGTCCAATACTACGACTATAAATGACAACAGTCGTTAAGTCCAATACTACGACTATAAATGACAACAGTCGTTACGTCCAATACTATACCATTATAAATGACAAGTCGTTTATGTTCCATACTATACCCACCACTATTATTTTAAATAAATTTAGTCCGAATTCTTTGTAGGGATGGCTTTCCGAGGGTCAGAACCCGCGCTAGCAAAGCTTTTGCGGCTGGCCTGGACTCAACAGCCCGATCGTTCAATTCTGTTTGGCGGCTCATAAATAACATAGAGACGAAAGTTTACGTGCCCGAACACTACCTGGACCGCGTCCGCCCACCGCTCGCTGACGTCACCTGGGCCATTGATGTGCGACCGCTGCCACCGGCCCGACAGGCCCCATCCCAGTCAGAAGGCAAGAATGCGAGCGCCGAAAGCGACTCGAACCCAGGCTGCCACTACTGAGATAGTCGGAAGACCAGTGCTCTCCACTGAGCTGCAGGGCGGACAAACTATTGACTATTGATGTACCCAGCCGCTCGCACCGTGGCCCCTGCAGACCACTGTGTCGCATGTAGTGGAGGACAGCGTCAGTTGTCTATTCTGCTGCCAGTCCTGCCAGTCCGTTTTCGTTCTGTCTGAGCGCTGGTCTGTCCGACTCGATCCGTTCACACTCTGGCCTGCAATAGTGTGTTAAGACCAGGCTAGACCGCTCCCTGTCAGTCATGCCGTCAGTCTGTGGACTAATTTTGTCCTATGTTGACCCTGACCTGTCCTGCCGTTGATGTGATGTCTGGCTCGCCCCGTCCAGAATTTCATCCTGCCGTCAGCCTCTGGTCTGTTAAATCCTGACTCGTCTCCGATCTGTCTCTGTCCGTGTATACTGTATACGATCCACCTCTGTCCGTGTATACGATCCACCACTGTCCCGACAGCTAAAGCTCTCGACGTCAACCCGCCAGCCTTACACATGTCGGACAGCTATTGGCGGGAGAGCTGGCGGAGCTCGGGGGCTGATACAGCTCACAAAGGCCACTGGCGGAGAGATGCCTCTCGACCCTGAACCGATCCTGAGCAGGATGGACACCATCGACCTTCCATTCAGCACCAGCGAAAGCCATGCACTGCTGCCAGATCTCTCACAGGGTTTAACAGAGGTGAAAAAGGTAGGAGAACTTATTCAATGATTAACGAAATATTTTGAATTGTTTACCATGAATATATTTTCAATCGTGACTATGAAGGAAGGCAAATAAAAGTCGTTTCCTTACCGAAGGCTGACGAAGACCTGCAGTTTGAACAACTGCTTTGGAGATGGGGATGATAGGCACATATAATGTGTGTTGTTTTCAATAATATGAACAAATCAAAGTTAGTAAATCATGTGGCATAAGTTAATCGTCCTATTTCTCATCTCTATAGATAGGGGAGCGACAGGCAGACGGTTGGGACTGGGGGACACTGACAAGAGGCTGACGGGGGTGGGTGAGGTGGAGGTGAGGGGGGGGCAGACCTGCCTGGCTTCAGTAGTCACCGGACGTGTGAGGCGGAAGCGACCGACGCCAATCGTGCGGTGGCGCAATACCAACCTTTGAAGCCGAGCAAACACACGACTCAGCCAGGCAAATCGAGACCGGCGCTGCGCCGCCACACGCGGCGGCGGAATTAACTCGTGCTTTTACGTCCGTCGAGCTTGATTTATCTGAAAGTCTTTTGACAGCCGGAGATTTGAAGGGAGTTCAGAAATAGAAAATGGTTGTGGTTGCATGCTGGCTGGAGTTGACATGCTCATTTGAGTGTCTATTTTTGTCTGATTCCTCCAGTTCCCCTGAAATCTGAGCATGGCTAAGTTTGTGAGCTGGTTCACGATTAACGATATAAATAGTTATTGTAATTGAATGCTAACTCTAGGTCAACGATGCATAAATAGCAATTAGTTGCATTTATCTGTGATCAGTCAAGTTGACAGGTCGATATAATTTCTTTATTTGCTTATGTGATGCTAATATAAAAATGTAAAGCGTGGCTTTGGATTTATGATAATTGCTTGATGCTACTTAACATTGCATTTGGCGTGACGCCGATGAATAAATTAAGATAGAGTGCATTCAGCATGTCTTTTTAAAGCAGTGCATTGTCTTTACCAATGATGGTAAAATATTGCATGTTACAGTAAAGTGTGCTATCATTAGTTTGGTATATATGCTTACCTATCATACACATGTAGAAAAAAAATAGTGTTACCTATAATATCCGATATGGCTTTGCCGTGTTCACTCCTCAGTTTTCGACGTCACAATATATAAATTACTCTACGTGTGTAATTTCGACCGCGAAAAAACACACATTTCACTTTATAAATAAACCGTGAATTGTTTTGGATTTTAGATAAACATCTTAACTCATTGCCCTAATTTTCTTACAAAATATACTGAAACATCAAGTGTCGTTTTTCCGCAATCATGCCGCAGTTACGTCATGCACCACCAGCATCTACATTGGTAAGGTCTGAATACACCTGGCGAAGCCAGACCGACATCCCGAGTTCAGGTTTCACCGACTTAGGTCGACAGAAGACGAGTTTAAAGGGCTCGCAATGCCCACCAGAGGGACGACAGGGAACATCAGGTCATCAGTCACCAGCTACACAGCGTCTACGGGTCACAGGGCACTTACGCCGGGCATCTGACTCGCCATACTTTTATAGTTTACACGAGGTATCGTCCAGCCGGTGCTCGAGTATCTTGGTGTCCGCGGAGGCAGCTGGACGAACGAACAAAACATTGGCGGGCGTTTGTCACCAATTGAATACAACACCTGTCACCGATGAGTAAACTATGGACTATAAATTAGCCAGGACTTCCAGCTGGCGTCTGACTCGGACTCGGACAAAACACAGTCTGCTGATAGCTCTATGAAATAGACTAAGATATAGACATGTCTTCCGACACATTAAACTATGATTTATCTAGCTATATATGAATATCTATATCTATAATTGGATGCGATTGCTCATTTAATATTTTTGGTTGACTCATATTTAAGTTAATATATTTTCACGTCATGTTATTAAATGTTAGGAACTAGTCTTTGTCTGGTATGCATGACAAATAAAATCAGTGATGTTTAGACTGGTTCTTTGACGACACACACTAAGTGAGAGCATCACGTACTTCTTTGTAACAATTAAATCCATAGGACTGAAAACAAATCACATCGCATGTCCACCAAGCGCTATCTGGAGACCCTACAGCCCAGCTGGAAATCTCCTTCAAGCCCTCCCTCCTCACACACTCATCCCCGCCTCATCAACCCCCTCCCCTCCCCCACACACCATCACCATCCACCTGACCTTGACCCTAACATGACCTTGACCCTAACATGACCTTGACCCTAACATGACCTTGACCCTAACCAGGTGACTCACCCGCAGGACGGGGTCGTCATCGAGGGCGTCATAGACATGCGTCAGCTGGCGCCGATGGGGGATGACGACCAGCGTCTCGGGGTCGCGCAGCAGCACCGGCATCTTGGTGAAGGAGTGACCCGGCTCAGCGGCACGGGTCACCCGCCGGTGCGAGTCGAGAGTCATGGACGGCGAGTACGTGCGGCCCTGCAGTACGAAAGGTGGCGTCAGCGGGGCGTCATCCTGGAGTCATCATCAACGGGGCGTCATCCGGGAGTCATCAGGGCGGCAGCGCAGCAGTGTCACTGGGGAGGTACTTGGGCACATCGAGGGAGAGCAGAATCTGACAGAGTTGAAGGTTTGATGTCCAAAGATATTGATTTATGTGTGACGAACACGAATAGTGCGTACATAATGTCAAATTTGGGGTCTCACCCATGTTTTTGCACTTGTTGTATTGTTGCTTGTAGTCTGGTTACCGCTTATAAGCGTTGTGAATTGATTCGTACTGTTGAAATTAATCATTTTTAACGTTAAACTATGTTACTGAGCGTAATGCCGATATTGTTAAATATTTAAATATTTTACAAAAGTAGCTTAACTGACAAACATGTAACGAGTAGAACACAAACCGATTTGGAAGCACACATTCAAAGGTCACACATTAACACATTCAGTCCGGCGTCTCCAAGCGCTACAAGAAGAAACTAACAGGAAACGCGTTTCAAAAATTCAACGCAGCTAAAAATAGCCGCACACCCCGAGCCAACGGGAAAAAGCGTAACGAGCACCATCAACTCGGAGACTTTTAACTGAACAAGTGCCAAACAGAAGAACCCTGTTATTGCCAGCGAGGCGGGAACAGAGCTGTCCGTGTCCGTTTTTGCTGGCCAAGGACGTAAAGCAGCCAAAACGGCTAGAGACGCAGGCAGGCATACACACTGTTCCCCACGGCGACGAAGCTGTGGCACTTACCCTGCCGACTATGGGGAGGTCCCTGACCGCACCCTGTGGTTATACAGGCCACGGTCACACGAGGGATAGAGACAGATGGGGAGATAGAGAGAAGAATAAACAGAGAGATAGACAGAAGAGATGGTAAGGGGAGCCTGATCCAGGAGTAGAGACATGGAGTGGAGGACTAGGATGACAGCGTCCAGCATAGAAGTCGCGATACAATAACACGAATGGCGAAAAAGATGCGCAAGCGAAAAACGCGACATCTTCGTTGCAAATATTAACCACGGGTGTGTTTACTATGTTTAAGCACCTTACGTCAGCAGAAGGTGTGGCATGCCTTTACGACGCGAGTGAGCACAGAAACAGCGCGGCAGTTTGTCGTTATGTTGGCTGTAACCCTGTTCCGGAAGCCGTTAACTGAGGCAGAATCAACACGTAAAGTTTATGCTGTTTGGATTAGCGTGTATGGTTTAGCAAGTCATTAAATGTGTCCTTGACATATGGTGTTATAACTTGGAGTTCTCGCCCGGAACACCTTTGAGGGTCAATTGTTATGTTCGTGTCCGACCGTAAACGTTAACTACGATGTTACAAAATCATAAAGTGTGATTGCGTTTTGAGTATTCAGATGCTCTAGTCCATCGTCAACCAAAAACCATCGTCACTCACAATGTTTTTTAGAAAGTGTTTTGTGCAGAATACACTTAACTTTTGAAGCCTTCTTCTGTAAAATACAGTCACAAGGAGAACATTTGGACAATTTCCTTGGAGCACCCAATGTCCAAAGCTGTCTTTGCAAGTGCATTAGGAATTAACGTCTTTAAAACGTATAAGGAAATATTCTTTCCTTTGTTTTGTGCAATACTGCAAGAATTGAAACCGGTCCCTTTCTACCTTAATTAAGCACATAGCACCTGCGGGAAAAAGCAATTAAGACCTGGCATGCCTAGGTCTACTAGCTACCAATAGGCAATTTATAAATCTGGCTATGTCCTCTACAAAGCGTGGTGGCGTCTAAGGTTCAACCTCTGGGGAGGTCCCGTGTAGCGGGCAGTTTGAGCGGGTTAGGACGTTATTATGAAAGTGCCGGCGCACGTGGTTACGCGGTTGCACGTGGACGATCAGCGTGGCGGAGGCTGCACGTTTTCTCACGCCCCCACTGGCCCGCCCTGTGTAGTAGAAAAGACGAGCTTAGCGGTGGAGAGGTCAGGTCGAAACGCCAACTGATGTCGGCTGGGAGCACGACTCGGCCGACGGGACAGGGCAGGTTTGGCCAGCGACCAAGTGTCATTGCCTCCGTCAGTGGCTCGTACGAAGGCCAGATGCCAGGTGGCCAGGAATTGAAAGATAGCATGGTCGTCCGATTGCTTACAGTGGTATTCGCATACCAATGCGCCTTGGGTAAGGAGCTTTGGTTGAAGGCTGGGAACCAGAAGAAAAATGAGGTGGGTGTGACGGTATTGCAAACTGGCTCGTCATATCCAAATGGTAGTCTATTATGCGGTTATTTGTGTCAAAATCGCGAAGGTATTTCACAAACTGCTGCAAAAGTATTTCGGCTCTTCAAACCTATGCGGCATAAAAACTCTTAGACGGACTTGCATGTATATCGCTTACAAAACGCGCTCTCAAGGAGCTATTTGAATTGTCGTATTTGAGAAGAAAAAAAACAGACGTGGGCTCAGAACCCACGGTTCTAGATAATTGTCTTTTTACAGCCTCTGATTGAGACAAAAATTGTGTTTTGCTATTTTCACTCTGAAATCTGGACCGTCTTCTTACAGTGGCATAAAACGCCGCCAAAACAAGCATTAGTGTCCCGGCAAACAGCAGCTATCTACAAAGCGAGTGAGTGCGTCCTCTGCAAAGCGAAGCGGCGCTGTGAATCTGGCGAGGACGGACGAGGCAGGACAGGTCTAGATGTAGCGATAGTAAGGGTTGCGGGGGCGAGGAGCGCGCATCGTAAAGGCGCGCTCCATCCTCTCGTAAGTCCGCTCGCTGGCTCCCTGTGGGAGGCAGAGTAAGACAACTGTTGATTGGTCGTGACGAGATACTGTGACATGTCGCCAGGTCAAGGACAAACCGGGTCAAGGACATAACGGCCTGCACCCGCATTTCGGCATCAGTCGTCACATGGGAAGGTAAATTGTGTGAGTATGGAGAAGTCGTGGGAATATGATAAAGTAATTTAAATTCTTACTGATGTCGATGATAACATAAGTGGGATTCAAGAAATCTGAAAATCGAGGTGATTAGGTACCGCTAAATCTGAAACGTAAATACATTTGCGTCTACGAAGCAATATAGTAATATATTTATTGAGAGTGTTATTGCTAGTGCATGATCACACTAGTAGATAAACAAAACAAGAGGATATAATGAATTTCATTCAAGTTAATGAGTCAGCCAAACTTTATGATGACTGATGTGAATGCTCCTTATTCATTTGTGCTAGCTTTATATGTAACCATTTCATTCAGTGTTTAAGGACCATTATCTAACCTACATGTTAACCAGACCAAGTTAAATTTATAAAATTATTGACTCAATAAAAACAACTCCTTATTTTCTTGTCCATGTGTTGAGCGAAAGCTTCGATTGGCTGGGAAGTGTAGACTGATTAGGAATTCTTAGCTCTGAAAACTATCTGGGAGCTGTGATCAATAGACAAAACTTTCCGCAAAGACTCGACTACTTAAACATCTCCGTACTTTTTCATTACAAACTTTAGTTTTCTCGTTTGTTTAAGGTTTGCTAACTGTCGCATTATACTGTTTCAATGTCAAGATAAAGGTATACTGAGGAGGATGAATGCCACTCTGTCTAATGTAAATACGATGTAATGGCTATTGAAACATTGCATTTTTGTCGCTCGCCGCTCGAATAAATAATTAACATTTTTTGTAAGTGATGTTCGCACAACCAAATATATTATTGAGAAAATATTGATATTGTCCGTTAGGCGAAAGATACAATCTTGACCGAGTGAGATTGGAGTTGGTGTGATGTTCTGAGTTGTAGCCTCTCGAGGTTTTATTGGTTATGACGTTAATAACTTAAAGCATTCAACTATTAGTGACAATTAGTAACTATTAGTATAAAGGACCACACGAAGGTCTACACTGCATGACAGGGAACAAAGCATAGCAACCGTTAAAGGAGGTGGGGGAAATCGAGGTTCACATCGCCTACATATAACAATAAAACACGAAACATGATATAACATATAGACGTTTAATTATCAGCTAGATCATCAAAAGGAGAGTAAACATTTAGTTATCATTACACACCACAAAGTGTCATGGCAAAAAAACATTCAAGACAAGCAAACATACATTCACTTTCCATTCCCTTCAAGCTACATAAGCTGGACCTAGGGCAGACGAAAATACGGTCCGAAAGAGACCGGAGGTAGTATCGAGCCTGATCAACACCATAATAAGGTGACCCTGATAGGAATGTAATATTTACCCTATAAGGCCCGACGTGACCTGAGGGGAGCCCAAGAAGACACCGAGATCAACTTGATTGTAGCCCAAACCAGACCCGAGGTTGACCTGCAGTGTAACCGAAAGGTGTCCCGGTGCGGCCCTAGGCAGACCCAGCGTCCACCGCAGAGACTTCCCGCTGTCAGATAAGATACATGTGGTGTCTGAGCCCCACAGCCTGGCACTGACCACTGCAGCTGGCCAGAGACCGAGAGAGAAAAACCCATCGTCACTAGGTGTCCATGACGTCACTAGGTGCCCATGACGTCACTGTGTCCCCTCTGACGTCACTGAGCGAGCACAAGATGACGTCACTGTCGGGAATTATGTCACCAGACACAGATTGGAGGCGGGTGGCTTACCAGGGGCACCATGGAGTTGCCATAGCTGTAGTAGCTGGAGCGGGCCGGCAGGGTGTAGGACCTGTCGGGCATGGTGTAGCTGTAGGACCTGGTCGGCACCGTGTAGGTGTAGCTGCGACTCTGAGGAGCACAGGTCACGACTGGGGTTAGCTAAAGAGGGTGCTATAGGCGGGGTGCTACAGCGGGTAGGGTGTCTACAGTGCGGAGGGTGTCACCAGCAGAGGTGGATACTACACTACCAATAGCTGCAGAGCCACCACCAATAACTACCAATAACTGCAGAGCCACTACCAATAACTACACATAACTGTGAAGCTGATGCCGCACAGTCATTATAACTGCTGATATACTTCACTCCACTACCAACGAGACGAGAGGGAACTCTGGACACACGCTGGATCAGTTCTCAGCCAGTTGCTGTCTATTTCCCTACTTATGGTGCATGCCGAGCTACATACAGCAGCAATTTAAAATAGTTGTTGAGGCAGTTGCAGAAAGCAATGCAAGGACATATGATTTGATACTAACAAGGATATAGGAACGTCACGAAAAGTGTGTGGGGAGGGGCGGGGCAGGGAAACTTTGACATTAGACGTTTTCACGATGGCTTATTTTGCGCGAAATGTTTTAAAACATTTTAAAATGTTTTAAAGTGTTTTAGCTGTAGCCGTCTTCACGATGGACTAATTTGCGAGAAATGTTTTAGCCTTCGTCCTACGGTCCCGTAGGGCGAGGGTTAACACACTTTTTCGCAAGTTAGTCCATCGTGGAAGCGGCTGCTACTAAAACATTTTAAAACATTTTAAAATGTTTAAAACATTTTGCGCAAAATAATCCATCGTGAAAACGGCTATTGTCTTTGATCTCGAGAGAACAAAAAAGCTTCTATGTCATATTTTGTATTCTAACTATTAAAGGGACGCTGCCACCTTAACATTATATTTGAGTTGAGATAGCCATTTTGGCTGCTTGCATTGAAATTATGTATGGCAGTAGTTAAAACAACCACTGAGGTCGAATCACAGGAATTCGAGCTTGATTTTTTGACATTGTAACTTCAGTCCCAATGGTTTTGATTGGGGCTGATGGGATGTCGTCGTTCTCTTTACTAAATGTTGATATCAGTGATTTTTAACGTTTGTCATAATTAGCCATAACTAGTCTATTTTGCCAGCGTGAGTTTTTTTTTTTCTCCAAAAATTCCTTATTGACGTCAATCAGACCCATATTAAGTGTTTTATGAAATTGAGCAATTTTTTGTGAAAACGGTGTATAATGTGGTTCAGGCAATTATTTCTTATTTTGCACACAATGGGTACCTTTGAGAAACTTTTTGGAAGGTGGAGTGTCCTTTAAGGGATGTCCACCTTAACATAAGATTTGGTTGAGATAGCCATTTTGCGTGCTGGCATTGGAAAAATTATGTTATGGTTATAATTAAAACCCATGAGGTGAATACAGAGAAATTCGAGTTTGATTTTTGGGCAATCTGTAAATGACCCCAATGTATTTGAATGAGTGGCCGTTGAGCGATGTCGAAGTCCTCTCTTTGCTAAATGTTGATTCAGTCGACTTGTTTTACTTTGGGCCATACATTAGGCCATACACTTCTACTTATAAAGCGTGGAGGGTTTCTTTTTTTCCAAAAATCTTCATATGAGTATAGCAAATATTAAAACGTGATTTTTTATGAATTGAGCACTGTTCGTGAGAACAAATGTGATAATCGTGTTCAGAGCATTATTATATTTTGAACCACAAACGACGTACATTTGACACATTTTTTAAGGTGGGACAGTCCCTTTAACAGAGTTGGACTCTTTTCGTCTCAGCGAAACTTTGGCCATTAAAAACTAACCAAGCAAAACAAAATATTTTAGGGAAAAAATCGTAAAAATGAGGGAGTCATGACCCCTCTCCCTCCCTTCACCTGTTACTATGTCTAAATATACGAACAAGGTTGGTTCACAGGGGCTTCGCCACAGGGGGAACGGTGAGAACGCATTCCCCAATATTTTCGGATTTTAACACTACGCCTACGGGCGTTGCATGGAAAGAATCGACTACAGAATGCCTCCATCTCCCCAACTTTCGGGAGGCAGCGAAGCGCTTGTTAATTCACATTATATTTCCAGCATCTTAGTACTTACCTACATATCTACTAAGTTGATAATGATGTGATTCTCTTGACAGTCCACAACAAGGTCGGCTACGTAGGGAAATTACAAAAAATAAGTTCTCAGAAAATTGGGAAATGAAAAAGCATTGCTGTATGTTAATGGTACGGTCGAGAGCTCTGAACGAACAACCGATTTTGGCAATATGCCCAGTGAAAAGTAAACCGTAAAGCTGAAAGGACTGAAAGCCACTACAGGAGCTCTGAAAGAATGTTTTCAAAAGAAACATCTGCTGTTAGCGTCCGTAAAAACAGTCATTGCTTGACTTAAAGCCGATGCACACCGGTTGCGTTCTGACGCAGACGCATGCGTCTGCGTCGAAAACGCATACGTATGCGTAAAAATTACGCATAGTTTGCGTTTTTGGTGTGAACGGCCAAAAGTCGGGAAGCGCGTGATTACGATAAGTATGGTGAAAGCGCGTCTTGTATTGGAAATCCTTCGTGATTTCGACGCATACGTATGCGTGAGACGGGGGCAACAGTGCTTGTTTGCAGATGAACCACGTATGTCAGAAGCTAAATTGTGGCAATACGTGGTTCTTGGCTGAGTGGGTTCTCTCAGGTCCTTGGAGATTCATATTGTACCTATTTTAGATAACCTTAACATTCTTCTTTTTAAGCTGAGTTGAGTGAAGATTTTGCCATGGCTCTTTAAGAGTTTTGCAGGATTTTTATTCATTTTGTCGGGCCTATTGCTATTTTTTGTGGACCAACTGTGCGTCCTGGCGAGAGTCGCGGTGATTAAGCGAGAGTGCGATTTGCGAAGTGATGATGCAGATGCAACAGAATTAAGCACAGATCGAATGCACAGAGCAGATGTTTGTATCTGATCCATATTGTCAAACACTATCTAACTAAGTTGAAAAATATTGTTATAGATTCAGCATTAACTCTAAAGTGTCTAAAGTTAACTCGAGGTCACTAACTTGGGCGACAAATAAATGTCTTTTGTTGTTTGTTTTATCAAATGTCATCACTGGCGCATAAAATGTTAGCATTTAGTGCCTACAACGACAGAAGGGCTACAGTCGTCAGCGTCGACGTGCGTCTGGTTTCACTGGGCGCTGGAATGGACGCATACGTATGGGTTTTCGACGCAAACGGATGCGTCTGCGTCAAAACGCAACCGGTGTGCATCGGCCTTAATTAATTGAGTTATGATTGCAATAACAAAGCAATTATCCGTAAAAAGAGGGATATGTTGGCGAAAAATCAACTGTTCAGACACGCACGCGATAATACAATTTCAGGCACGATAATTTAATTTCTGATCACGTTCACGTGGTATATCATCCTTATAGAAGACATAACCAATATGATGTGGCTCATTAACGAGTGGTTTGAGTCCTGCTATGCAAGTCGTTAGATCCGACAGAGGCGCAGCAATCACATGGCAATTGAACTAAGTCGACAAGATTCACTAGGGCTCTCGGAGCAGAAGGTTTATAATTTGGTGTTATAAAATTTTGCCTTTTTTCAAGATACGCAGATACAAAATGGTATACACGTGTTTAATAGGTACTTATTTGGTCGAGTTTGTGCATGACTACAGAGTGAGTTAGGGCCTTACGCTTTCATATTTTCTTATAAAAATATAACATAGGCTGCTTTAATGCATATTCAGCAATATTGTAGTATAACATGATCAACTGTTAATAGCCAAGTAGCTTCTTTCGCATTGCACCAAGCTAGTCCCATCTCGGCTGCAGTCTGTCTACGTTGTCGGACAAATTCTAACCACGCCAAACGCAAGCTTGAACCATGTCTACTTTTGGCCGGATTCACGTCGACCATCGTCACTCTGTGTTATTTATTATGCTCCGTGAATTTGCTCGACATCAGCCATAATTTAGGTAACCATCGAACAGAATATATTTCGGCATCGAACATGATTCAGGACCGCGTCGAGCGTAATTCACCTCCAGTCTGACCCAGATTCGCTCGACTCAGTCCCGAGTTAGCTGCTCGTACATTCCCTCAGCATTAGGTCGCGTCGCAGCTGCGTAGGCGCTTCGGCTGCAGATCTGTAACCTGACATCGACCTCCGGTGATCCCCCCCCTCCCCGTGACCCCCCTGTGACCCCGGCTGCTTCTGAGACCTGTGTCGCGGGGGTCGATACCAGGGGGAGGGGGGACGACCTGGCCGGGTCAGATAGATATTACGGCGGGTCACGCGACCTCGAAGCCGGCTGTGATACCCGTCCCCGCCCCCGCCCCCGCCCCCGCCCGAGACAGTACAGCTGATCCCAAATCGATCGCCAGGTGCACGGACGGTGGCGGCAGTGACTGGCTGATTGGACTGGCTGCACGACAGTTCGGCAGCTGGGATCAGTGACAGTGGCGGCGGGGCCGGGATGGGATTGGCTGCACGACAGGTCGGCAGCTGGGATCAGTGGCAGTGGCGCGGGGCCGGGATTGGATGGCTGCACGACAGGTTCGGCAAGCTGGGGATTCAGTGGCAGTGGCGGCGGGGCCGGGATGGGAATTGGCTGACACACAGGTCGGTCAGCTGGGATCAGTGCAAGTGGCGGCGGGGCCGGGATGGGATTGGCTGTACGACAGGTCGGCAGCTGGGATCAGTGGCAGTGGCGGCGGGGCCCGGGATGGGATTGGCTGCACGACAGGTCGGCAGCTGGGGATCAGTGGCTAGTGGGCGGCGGGGCCGGGATTGATTGGCTGTGGCACGACAGGTCGCAGCTGGGATGCAGTGGCAAGTGGCGCGAGCCGGGATGGATGTGGCTGCAGGACAGGTTGGGCGCTGGGATCGTGGCAGTGGCGGCCGGGCCGGGATTGGATTGTCTGCGCCGACAGGTCGGCAGCTGGGATAAGTGCATGGCGGAGAGCCGGGATGGATTTGGCCTGCGCAGGACAGTCGGCACATGGGATCAGTGGCAGTGGCGGCGAAGGCCGGGATGGATTGGCTGCAGGACAGGTCTGCAGCTGGGATCAGTGCAGTGGTGGCGAGGCGGGATTGGAATTGGCTGGCAGGACAGGTCGGCAGCTGGGATCAGTGGCAGTGGCGGCGGGGCGCGGGATTGGATTGGCTGCACGACAGGTCGGCAGCTGGATCAGTGGGCAGTGGCGGCGGGCCGGGATTGATTGGCTACACGACAGGTCGGCAGCTTGGGATCAGTGCAGTGGCGGCGGGGCCGGATGGATTGGCTGCACGACAGGTCGGCAGCTGGGATCAGTGGCAGTGGAGGCGGCGGGGGCGGGATGGGATTGGCTGCACGACAGGTCGGCAGCTGGTCAGTGGCAGTGGCGGCGGGCCGGGATGGGATTAGGGCTGCACGACGGTCGGCAGCTGGGATCAGTGGCGGTGGCGCGGGGCCGGGGATTGGATGGCTTGCACGACAGGTCGGCAGCTGGGATCAGTGGCAGTGGCGGCGGGGCCGGGATTGGATTGGCTGCACGACAGGCCAGCTGCTGAGGTCGGTCAGAGTTCACTCTCCACTCAAAGGTCGTAAAGGAGACACGGATTGGCAGAGATTGACCCGATGTCGGACAGGGGTGTAAAAGGGGCCTAGGTCAACAGCCGGTTCCGATCAGACACATCAGGTCAACAACTAGGACAGGATAAGGATAGGATGTCCACAGGACAGGATAAGGGTAAAGGCACAACATGGACAGGATAGGGACAGGACAGACGCACTAGATGGACAGGACAGTGGCAGGACAGGGGCACCAGATGGACAGGACAGGGGCAGGACAGGGGCACCAGATGGACAGGACAGGGGCACGACAGGGGCACCAGAATGGGACAGGATAGGGAAGGACAGGGGCCACCAGATGGAGGCAGGACAGGGGCACCAGATCAGGGACAGGGGCATGGACAGGGGCACCAGATGGACAGGACAGGGACAGGACAGACGCACCAGATGGAACATGGACAGTGGAAGGACAGGGGCCACCAAATGGAACAGACCAGGGGCAGGACAGACCCACCAGATGGACAGGACAAGTGGAAGGACAGGGGCACCAGATGGACAGGACAGGGGCAGGACAGGGGCACCAGATGGACAGGACAGGGACAGGATAGGGGCACCAGTTGGACAGGACAGGGGCAGGGCAGGGGCACCAGATAGACAGGACAGGGGCAGGACAGGGGCACCAGATAGACAGGACAGGGGCAGGACAGACCCACCAGATGGACAGGACAGGGACAGGACTGGGGCACCAGATGGACAGGACAGGGGCAGGACAGACCCACCAGATAGACAGGACAGGGGCAGAACAGGGGCACCAGATGGACAGGACAGGGGCAGGACAGACCCACCAGATGGAGAGGACAGTGGAAGAACAGGGGCACCAGATGGACAGGACAGGGGCAGGACAGGGGCACCAGATGGACAGGACAGGGACAGGACAGACGCACCAAATGAACAGGACAGGGACGGGACAGGGGCACCAGATGGACAGGACAGGGGCATGATAGGGGCACCAGATGGACAGGAAGGGGCGGACAGACAGATTGGACAGGACAGGGGCAGGACAGACCCACCAGAGATGGAAAGGACATGGCAGGACCAGACGTACCAGAATGGAACAGGACAGGGAACCAGGACAAGGGGCACCGAAGATGGACAGGGAACAGGGACAGAACATGGGGCACGCAAATGGACAGGACATGGGCAGGACAGACCGTACCAGATGGACAGGGCCAGGGGCAAGGACAGCGTACAGATGGACAGGGCAGGTGCAGGACAGGGCACCAGATGGACAGGACAGGGCAGGACAGGGCACGCAGAATGGACAGGGAAGGGGCTAGGAACAGGGGACATATGGACAGGACAGGGGGCAGGAACAGGGGCAGCCAGATGGACAGGACAGGGGCAGGAACAGGGGGCACGCAGATGGACAGGACAGGGACAGGCAGGGGCAAACAGATTGGACAGACAGGGGCAGGATAGGGGCACCAGATGGACAGGAAAGGGACAGGACAGGGGCATCAGAATGGACAGGGACAGGGACACGCAGATGGACAGGGACAGGACAGGGGCACCAGATGGACAGGACAGGGACAGGACAGGGGCACCAGATTTTGGTACAGGCAGGGGGCAGGAATAGGGGCACGCAGGATGGACAGGACAGGGGCCAGGACAGGGGCACAGATGACAGGTACAGGGACAGGACAGGGGGCAGCCAGAATGGACAAGGAGCAGGGGCAAGGATAGGGGCCCAGATGGACAGGACAGGGGCAGGACAAGGGGCACCAGAATGGACGGAAGCAGGGAACAGGATAGGGGCAGAACCAGATGGACAGGAACAGGGGCAGGACAGGGGCACCAGATGGACAGGACAGGGGCATGATAGGGGCACCAGATGGACAGGACAGGGGCAGGACAGACCAGATGGACAGGACAGGGGCAGGACAGACCCACCAGATGGACAGGACATGGGCAGGACAGACGTACCAGATGGACAGGACAGGGACAGGATAGGGGCACCAGATGGACAGGACAGGGGCAGGACAGGGGCACCAGATGGACAGGACAAGGATCGCTGGTTGTCAGAAGGAGCCATACACGGCGGGCAGGGTCCAATAGCGGCGAGGCCGTCGAGTCAGCGGAGGAGGGCCAGGTGGCAACTGGCCAGCAGCAGGTGTTGTTAGAATCAAACGCAGTCACTCACCGCATTATCATATTTGAACCAGGTAGGCTATAATGTCTCTGCTGTCGTAAACCAGCATCAACTATCCAACAAAATGGAGTTTTATTGACGTGTTAAATACGGGCAAAAGGCTGAGAGCTAAAAATATAAAATGTTGACTGTTCCCTTCGAGAATCGATGCCGCTGCGCAGTGTTCTATGGTATAACGTCGACAGTGTGCGGACAATGCAGTAGAGCGGCATAAGAACTGCAAAACACGACTAGGACAAAGCTGGCTCTAAGAATCAAGTCTAAGAAGAACATAGCCAGACCTCGACACATTTCGTTGACAACGTTATCAATTATATTACTGATATCAATACATGGGCACGAACCGAGTGTATGCAAAGTCGAAAAACCATAAGCAGCACCAGCATAATGGCCTGCATCAGTCCTAGGGTATCAGCTCTCTTACTGCAGGAACAATGACTATCGAACGGCCGACAATATATCCAGGACCACCAAAGACTTCATCTTCCAGCTCGTGAATGATAATTCTATAAATTCAGACTTACGATACTCTCAAATGCCCGCGCTGCGCCAATTCGTAAAGCCTAGCTGTGCCCTGAATAGCCCGGGGCTTGCGACCAGTGTCGCCCAGCCTCTTAGGCCGGGAGAGGGCCGTTCGGCGGCCAGCCTCCCGCCGACAGCGGAATGGAGTGACGTGAGAGCTGTTTTCGGCCGGCCTGCAGACTGATATTAGTCTCCGTGGTCGCTGCGGGGTGAGAAGGGTGAGAGGGTGAGGGTAGGAAGGGTGCGGTTGGGATGGTTACGGTGAACAGTGAAGAGTCTCTACAGAATATGGCCGGGTGGAGTGGAAACACCCGGCACGGTCGATACGCTCTGGCAAAGACAGTTTGAAGCTGTATGGAGCTATTTATCGTTGGAAGAGCCTTCGAGCAATCATCCTAGCTTCTCTGGCAGGCCCTGGATATAAGGGTGATTGATGATGACCTCAGGACAAACGATTCGCAGCCATGCTGAGCAGAGATATAGCAAAGCCCTTCGACGAATCGATCATATTTTAAAAGCTATGGGTCGTGTTGTGATTAATCTGATGTAAAATGCAGCCAACGTATTTTGTGCATATAACCTGCATGAAAACAACTGCTTAAAAATACTTACATAATTGCCAAGATGATTAGGGGTAATTATGATATTGCTTACTCACTTCGATTATCGAGGATGCCAAAAGCTCATTTCCGAAGCTTATTTTTTGCCAGTTCTCAGTTTCTACTTTGTTATTTTTGTAATTTTAGTTTTAAGAACAGGTAAGTGAGAAGGTATTTAGCATTTACTCAACAAGAGCCCATGTCCAAAGCCTATAAAACATACTTTTGGCTCAATTCTCAGCATCAACTTTGCTAATTCGTTATTTTAATTTGAAGATCAGGTAAGAGAGTATTTGTTCCACCTGTTCAAGCTATGACATAAATTGGACGTCAAGATCCCCGAGAAGGCGGCAGTGTCCTCATCCATGTATAGTTAAGCAGATCTGCTTTTTAGCCTGCTCGGGCCTGAGTATCCACTATGAAACGGTGCTCTACCCAGTCTTTTGATCGTAAGATGGTATATCGTCTGGCGCCTCAAAGAGTGTAGAGCTATATTTCAACAAAAACGATGTTGGCACACAGCGATTGCAAGACGGCCTTGAAGTCTGTCGAGACATTTTCCAGCCAGGAGACTGGAAACGCCAATTTTTGTGTTTGGATCCTTGAAGCGGACAGACAAATTACTCTACAGAATATCTACACATATAATTGGCAAGCCACATCAATGTACCATCAACAACAGGTTTGACGTTTGAGCCATCAGATATAGTTCAGCGGTTCCAAAAAAAAATCTGAAAAGGTAAAATTTCGGTTTTGTTCCAAAACTGCGAGTAATGCCGAATGAGTTAAAGTAACGTTAATATTACCGCTGCGAACATGAAAGCTAATAAAGTCTTTTAAGCGCTTCTATCGAAGTGTTAACGATTAAAATCACAATGAAGCAGATTAGTATATGGTTTTTTAGTTTGTTTAGAAATTTTGTCGCGATGGTATTTGTATGGATGGGCGTGTTCCAGTTGGAGATGTTGCTAGAGAGAATGGACACTCTGGTCGCGTGCTAAGCGAGTGAGAGATTTCGTCTCGCGCTCTCGAGCATGGATATCACCAGGTCGAGGATGTCAGGATGACAGGAGGATCAGCGCAGCTGTCTAGGAATCGGCGCGAAGTTATGAGACGCGAACGAAGTTTTACGTGTCGTCAACACATACACCGAGCACAGGATCCCGCCAGCGTCTCCGCTCGCTGACGTCAACCTGGCCTTGATTGGCGACGCGCTTGCTGTACCGGCCGCTAGGCCATCTCAGTCAGGAGCAAATAAGCGAGCGCCGAAGGCGACTCGAACCCAGGCTGCCACTACTGGGATAGGTCAGCAGACCAGCGCTCTCCCACTGAGCTACAGTGGCTGACATATTCTGTAGACTTGCAAAATCAACGATACTTAAAACCAGTCATTTGTACTTTTAATATGCGAGTGCTGCAACCACAGTTGTCCCTTTAGAAGGATGCTTTTCAGGAGATGTTTATTAAATATAAACATGTTCTTTCAAAAGACCGCATTTTCCAGACCAAGAACAAATTTCGGCAACGCCGAAATTTTTCAGTGCTATTCCGGCTTTGCCCCGGGGTACATGACTTCAATCTATTGCTGTCCTGAGCTTAACCGTTCGCGTTGGGCCAAATATCTTAGTTTCATATTTTGTTTATCTTTATACATTGCAGATTCAATCACAATTAATCCCATCCAAATATCATGCACCATCACAAAATTAGCCCTCTAAAATAGCACATGGTTTATTTCTACAAACCGTTAAAAGTGCTCCTTAACCGCGATGATCTCAGTAAATGACAGTACCGGCGCGATTTTGGCAGCAACACACCATGTATAGCTAAGCTTTCTGGCAATGTCAGCAGAAGCCGGCATCCCACGCGTTTAAACGTAATTGACAATTTCGGTTTTTCCCGTTGTTCGGCGTTCCACCAGTCTTCCCTGAACTTGCCAGGACAACTGGTCAGTGCATGTGGCCACCAACAGCTGTTGATCGTGGTCATCTGTCTAACTGTACTTCAGTGCAGGTTTGTACAATGCGCATGTCGGACTAATTTCAAAATGGAGGTTATTTAAAGGGACACTGGCCCCACATTAACATTATATTTGAGTATAGAGATAGCCATTTGGCTGCTTGGCATTGCATTATGTATGGTAAAATTAAACAACCACTGAGGTCGAATCACAGAGAAATTCGAGTTGATTTTGACATCTTTAACATTCGCTTAGTCCCCAATGTATTTGAATTGGGACCCTGATTCGATGTCCTTCGTCTCTCTTTACTAAATGTTGATTACAGTCGACTTGTTTACGGTTGCTCATACATTAGCCATACACTAGTCATAATTAATGGCTGCGAATGAATGTTTTATTTTGTTCACGCAAAATTCTTCATCATGACGTCAATCAGCCAATGGATTAGTTATCGACAGGGCTATTATTTCATTAAATTGAAGCAAGGGATGTGTGTGAGTCATATCAAGAGGGACCAATAAACCTGACCTCTTTTTATGTCTACTCGACAATAAATAATGTTTCTCAATTATTCGTAGGCTTCATATTAGTGCGTTCGCTAGCAACAGAGTCTGCTACTAGTATATGTATGACGAACTTTTAATGTTGACAAGAGATGGCGATTCGCTCTCTAGTAATGATACTACATATGTTAATTAATGGGATGTTCTTGATATGCTCTTTACTTTTTTCATGAGTTGTCGATCATAGATTATGAGAATGAGAACTATCAGCGGCATATATGAATATAAATGAGGAAGGCACTGTGACATAGTAATGCGTCCAGACTTATTAGTTTGAATATAGAAGTATAATACTCTTGAGGAGAGAGCAATGGAAGGAGACAAGTAGAGACCCGGTCTCACTTTCCGAAATAGCATGACAAGTCACGTCTATCTTAGCCTAGGATTATACGTAGTGCCGATTCCAGTTATATCCGGTGTATGGCGATACAGACCATGCCTTACTTATCATCGTAGATGCGGTATGCTGTTGATTCCATCTGAGTTCTTATAAGAGGAGTATGTTGACCATTTAATGGGAGGAGTTAAGAAACGGTAGATCAGCAGTTTTGGAGAGAATAGAGCCATGAGTCGAAAAAATCTTAAGTGTTGTATAGGTGTGTAATACAATAGATAGCTTCCACGCACACTACGATATAAGCGTAGTATTCTGACATCAGGTATGTGATCTGTCACTGCATCCTTACGGGGCTGCTCCTGTACTCAACAGACTTCATTGTTAAGAAATCGCGTAGCCATACGAGGTCCGGAGGCAGATAGCACATCATCGTCGAGCACCTCAGTCAACCATTGGATCATATCCGACAGACACTTCGAGAGTTAAATATACCGCATATCAGGTCGCACAGGGGTGCGGCCGAGTCGATACCTCTTTAAATGTCAGACCTCATTTTTTGAAATAAGGTCCGGACTGCGCAATGTGTACAAACCTGCGACTGAGTACAGTGTTAGTACTGAACTCGAGACGTGCTAGGCCAGCAGCCAGAATCTCGCCACTAGGCTATCGTAAGCGATTGTCGGTGAATACACATTGGACAACTGACCAGCTTTGTATTCTCCTGTCTGCCACAAAGTTATTTCCCATACGCAGATAGTATCTGCGCGATACGCTAAAGTGATGATTTACGCACCTGTAAGCAGAGCACAACGAGAGGTAGTAGAGAGATTGGCCTCTGCAAGACTCTCGCATAGCAATTCACGTATGTGTACAACGCGTAGGTACGTCCGCCGTCTTCTGAGACACTAGTACCTAGTGTATGAGGACACATGTATCAGAGGCTATACCACTAATGCGAGTGATAGTTACTAGCATCAAGGACGTCCGTGCAACGAATTATACGAATAACAGAGCTGCGCTACGGTTACGTGGTGACGACCAATCCAATAACATAACGGCTCACCTCTCTGCCTGGCAGTCGTGCATCGTCGTTACTCGAGAGAGATTTGAGAGGCACTGGCGATCTGGTAGACGCGCGCGATAATTGTATAGACCAGACGATGATGAGTCAGACTGCGACTCCGCATACTCCTGCTATGGAGCGGCCTCGAAAAAACTCAGACCGTGATGAGTACATGAACTGTTCGCCGCACTCTAACGTCAGTGCTGTATGGCGTAGACTTGGTTCGTCGATAAGTAAAGCTCGAGGACGCTGAATAGAGGTGAGACTATGGTACTCGTATGAATCTTAGATCACTGTGCAATCTCGCTGCTAAGGAAGCGGCTCGAGACATAAATGCTTTGACGTGATGAAGTACAGAACGAGACGTCACCGACACACACCTGACATATGAGAGCGGTCCACTCGAGATAATAAAGCTTCAGACAGTGAAAGAGTGAACACTTAAAGATATTTTGTCTCAAAGGACGCGAACGGTTAATGGCTGCAGGACAGTGCATTATAGATGGAATCTATGGTCCCGGGCGAAAGCCGGAAGTACAGACTGGGCACCGGCACAGATCTCCCTGCTATGGAGAGTGCTCGAATCACAACTCAGACGTGATTGAGGACAGAACACTGGCAGACCGCACAATCTCCTGTCTCATGGGAGAGCTCGAAATATAACTGCGCAAGACGGTGAGAGATGACAATCGTTACAGACTGCAGCGTCATAACTCTTGCTATGGAGCGGTCTCCAAGTGTAAAAACATCAAGACGTGATGAGTACAGACTGCGCCGCACAACTCCTGCTATGGAGCGGCTCGAAATAAACTCAGACGTGAAGAGTGACACGTACAGACTGCACCGCACAACTCCCGCTATGGAGCGGCTCGAAATAAACTCAGACGTGATGAGTACAGACTGCGCCGCACAACTCCTGCTCTCCTGCTATGGAGCGGCTCGAAATAAACTCAGACGTGATGACGTCATAATCACGTCAGACGTGACACGTACAGACTGCGCCGCACAAGTCCTGGTACAATGATCACCAAAAGCCAACCCGATCACGGCCGTGCCGACACGATCTTAGCTCACCAGCAGCTCCTCCGCTCAGCTTCAGTTGATCAATTCAACATCAGCCAGCTCTTGGGGCTCAAAGCAAATGTTTCACCGTTGTAATGGTTTTGAACTGAGATAGTCCTAACCTTTCGCAGTTTTTGAAAAGTATCAATTACTATAACAATTTTCACAAAGCTTCACCATTTTTAAGTAAGTGAATTTTGAATTTGCAAAAGGGGGTCTAAGCAAGTGCCGACGCTAATTGGCTTACAGCCACTTCAAGATTGCTAGTCCTGGAAGAAAACGACTTGTATTTCTCGAACCGTGGTTGTATTACCTACTGCGAGTACGATAACAAAATAATTGTTTGTACCTACTCAAGTCGCCAGAATTCTCTACAAAGAATGTACCATATATAGCTCTATATAGCTCAATAATGACGTTATTGTCTCGCATCTTACAAATATATCAAGCTTAGTGACTTTCGAGAAACAAATATCCCTATCGTTGTCAGTAGCACTCACTTCAGATTTTTGACCAAACCGACGTATATTTCCCAACTTTCAGAAAGGTGAGAGTGATGAAACATTCTTTTTTGGGGGCGCGACGACCGCAAAGCGCCTATTACCACATCACCCATCTCGTGAGATGCAAAACCAAACGCATCCCTAAGACTTCCCCGTGACCTGTCCTGCCCCTCCTCCTCTCCTGTCGCTGGCCGTGTTCGCTGAAATGTAATAATGCCATGGTGGCGGCCAGAGGTCGTCGATACGCGGAGCGAAGGTCACCTCCTGAGTCCTGAGTGGTGGCCTGCTCTACCTGGCGAGGAGCGGCGTCCGCCCGCCATATTGCTCGGTCAATGGGCCAGCTATATAGGTAGATGCAATTCCGGGGCGAATTGCCGCAGAGCATCGACCGCTGCGCTGGTCAGCTGCTCCCGGCGGCTCCCGCGTCAGGAGAGACGTCAGAGGGAGACGTCGGCAGTGGAGAGAAGACCCAGGAGAACTTGTTACACGTGAAGCATGTGTTACACATGTAACACGTGTTGCATGTGTAACACGTGTTACATGAGTAGCATGGGTTACATGGTTACAGGTGGAAGTGTAAGTACACTACTGCGTAAACTTTAAATCAACTCTGCGAAAGCTTTAAAGTATCTCGTAGTAGGTGTTCGAAGCTTTAGCGAGCCTAGGATTGAGGGCAGCTTTCTGTGTGTTGTTTCTATAGTACGTGGTAAGCTTTCATGACATATTTGCGTCGATAATTTATCACGTCTGGATATGAGGGTCTGGATATGAGGGTGCAGTCAGGAGGAGGATGACCGCGGGCTAACGTTCATTTATGCCTCGCTATCTAGAGGGCATGACGGCATGTACACATTTACATGTCTTAGGCATGTATACAATTTCCTACAGCTTCACCATAAATAATGTGCATACGTATGTCATCGTTTTCGGCAGTGGTACATACAATGATTTTCGACTGAAAGGACGATGATTAAGTAACGAACGTGAGTGACCAGTGCGTAAGTACTAAAGTGAGAAAGCAGATACAACCATTGTTGTAAAGATCGTGCTAAAGATGATAGGCCTCGAATTCGTCGAACAGAGCTCGTTTGCCCGGGCCGCGGTAGCAGTCGAGCACGGTAGGTGGGATGTAGTAAAAAGGCAATTATAGTGTGTTCTAAACTGGCAGATTATTAGTTTATGTTACACGGATCAACCGCACATTTAAATTTATTTATTCAGAAATCAGAGGCTGCTGCTAATTATCTGAAACCCGATGCATTGATTGACTCTGATAATTGTATTGTGGTATTCCACTTGAAAGCGATATTCCACTTGATTAATACGCTGGCTAATCAGCTTCACATGATTGAAAGGTTCGAACCAATCCGCCCAGCCCTTGTTGTTACCTACCGGGGCGAAGTTGCTTATAGTCGCAGTCGCTGCTGCCACCAGCTGAATGTCACTCCGACTGAAGGCAATGGCGGACAACGAAGTCACTCGAACCGCTACCCTGTTCCAATAGGTTAACAAAGACTCGTCTGACCGACCATACTGATTCAGGTGACGGTTTCCAGTGGCAGTGGCTTTCAATATGTATAACAAAGATTTAAGACAATGCATAACCCTGGTTCCATGACGATATTATATTTAAATTGGGTTCGCGCATGACGACAATCTGGGTTAATAGCAGGAGTTTCCATGACCAGTAGTTAGGCCAAATTTCCACGCAGGATTTCCGATGCCGCTTTTGCTCTGAAACAAGAATGTAGGTATATGTGGCGACCACGAAAGTTCGGGCCTAGCTCATATCACCTGGCAACGAGAACGCAAAGCACGATACATATGCTCTGTGTAAAATGTGGTGAGTTGGTGTAAAATAAGGACAATTTGGATGTAAGAAGTTAGACTATTGTGAAACATACCTGTACAGTATATGTGCAGGTTTCGTGGCTCCTATGTTGTATCTGTAGGATCTTCGTGGAATAACCTATACAGTTACACGGCGCGCGTGCCAGAGAGCTGGTAGGCCGGTAGTGGAGAGAAATCCGGATATTCCCAGAAAATCCCGTCTCTGCCGCCTGATTACAGGAGGTAATCCGCTTCCGTCAGACCAACCTCATCGTGAGCACTGGGAGAAGGCTTTGAAGAAGAAAAACACGGATTAACTAGTGCCATAGAAACGGGGCTAATGTGGACCACGCTACCGTGAGGCTCATCAGGCTCAAAGATACTCTTGATTGATTTAATAGCTCAGCATCCGGGTCGGCCAGTCTAAGATGGCGTCGGTAAACAGAAGTCACCTCGGCAACAGGTTAAGGCGGGGAGAGGGTTGACAGGACGGATGGAGGCTGAGCTGGACGGTCGGAGGGTAGGGTGGTGGGTGATGCGTAGGGTGGGGTGGTGGGTGAGGCGGAGGGTGGAGTGGAGGGGTGGAGGAATGCAGGGCGGACGAGTGGAGGGTGGGACAGGAGGACGGAGGATGGGTCCCAGGGTAGAACGGACGGAGGGTGGCCGGGCGGAGGGTGATCTGGGCGAACGGTGGGGGCAGGACGGGGGCTGGTTGACCGGCCTGGAACGGTGTCGGCTGGTCGGCCGGTGGGGGTGGGGGCAGGACGGGGGCTGGTTGACCGGCCTGGAACGGTGTCGGCTGGTCCGCCGCACGCTGGCTGCCAGCGGACCCGGACGCTGGCTGGCACAGCCTGCCCTGGCCGGCCGCCAGACACAGCGTGAATAAGGCTCGCCGCCAACCGGTGGTAATGTTACAGAGGAGCCCCACTGCACCGTCCGCCGACTGGAATGCCAGGGCCGCGCTCTGGAGCCGAGCTATGACGCCGACAGGTGGCGGCAGACGGCAGACGGCAGACGGCAGACGGCAGACGGCAGACGGCAGACGGCAGACGGCAGACGGCAGTCTATCTGCCGAATTCATCAGACAGGAGGAGGGAACAAGAAAGCTCGAAGCTGCCGCCTGTCCCGACGTTTCAGCAGAGGGTGACTCCCGGCAGATCTGCCATCCGGTCAGGATCGAGGTGTGGGTACATGCCCTGGCCTCACCTCACACGCTGCAAACTCAACCACATGCTCATATCGCTGTTGCCTCTCGACTGAAATCGGATCTGCGGCTAAACTTTGCGATACTTTACTACTATGTAAATGATAAATAAGTAAATGGGCGTGTTGCTGAAACAAACTTTATAAATCGCATCAGCGAGCGATAAGTGAGTCGGATTTCCTCACAACTCACTGCAACTCTGCCGCCCGGGTGCCACGGTTCCCATCTGACCCGCCAGGTGCGCTCGGCGGCTCGGCTCCCGACATTTACGGAACGTCTTCATTACGGACGGAAGGGTGCATAGTAGATGAGGCCAGTGGCAGTGTGGTTCGTCGCAGATGTACGTGTTTACCGGGCACACGTGAGCGTCTTGTATCCATCATAGATGGCACTGCTACCCGGAAGGAAGCAAGCAGTAAATGGATCGGCACTCCCCAGATCAGTTGGGCAAACTAGGGGCAGGCAATCAAAAAGTTGGTCGATCAAAAAGTTGATCGAAATGGGCAGAGCGACGCCATATCTATATTTAGATTGATTTTGGTACATCACATTCAAACGAATCGTATGGGTCGAAATAAAGCCTATATGGATAATATTTGTGTTAGAAAATAAATAAAAATAATTAATCTACCTGAAAAGTGTTGTACCAGTATCTAACGACTGTGTTTTTGTGTCTTTCTGGAACAGAATACAAAGTATTTCCTAAATTTATGAAATTGAGGTCAATTGTAATGCTTCCTTGCAAATAAACTTTTTCAGTTGTTTCCATTTTTATTAATTATTAATATAATTTGTTTTAGCTTTCTTTTCCAGTTTAAACAAATATACATATTGCATTATACAAAATATATGTTTAAAAAGTAATAATAATACAAACAACATATTGATTGGACAGCTGTTTCCACAATCTAAAAGCTGATCGCCACTGTAATTTTTCTGACGCCTGCAATCAATGTTGTTTTGATTGCAGTAGATCATCGAATGCAGGTTCATTTTGTTTTGTCTAAGGTAACTTTCATATATCATGCATAGTTTCATATTGTCCCTTGCTGATGCTGTGGTTCTGAGTTTAATTAATTGCTTGATTATTCAAATATTGGCGTTTTACCGAAGGTCTGCATTATCACTCTGCAAGCAAGCCCGCCCTGCTTCAATGGGGGATCGCTCCGCCCACTTCAATCAACTTTTTGAATGATCGATTTTTTGCTTGCCTCCCCTAGTTTACCCGACTGCCTACTTCAGCTCACGGTCAGCTCAGCAGTTCAGAGTCACACGGATCAGATCAGCGGAATCTGGACTGAGAGAGCATTGGTCAACACATGATTGTTGTGAGATTTTCAACAAATATAAATTAACAGCTCCAGACATGAACAGGCCGCTCCGGTCGTCAGCCGGCCTCTCTTTAGCCGTGGCCTTGTGCCGATCTGGCCCCGTCTATCGCCTCACGGAGCACGTGTCAGAGGTCCTCATCCCATTATCAGCTGCACAGCCCGTACCAGGCTCTGCCAAACGACAGCCTGGCCACCGCTACACACGGCCGAGTATTCAGTATGCCGCGGGATATGAGCTGAGCGTGTCGCCAGACCGCTACACACGGCCGAGTGTTCAGTCTGCCGCCGGGTTGAAGCTGAGCGTGTCCCTACATCAGCGTGCGAGTAATTCTAGTCCTGGCCGCGGGATATTGACTGAGCGTGTGCCAGAGCCGCTACACACAGGCAGATGTTCAGTATGTCGCGGGATAGAACTGAGGCGTGTCGCCAGACCGACACACGGCGAGTGTCATAGCCGGGATATGAGCTGAGCGTGTCCGCTTATCAGCACGCCGAGTATGTCAGTCTGGCCGTCGGATATTGCTGAGGCGTGTCGCCAGACCGCTACACACGGGCCGAGCTGCTTCAAAGATGCCGCGGGATATAGCTGAGGCGTGTCGCCAACCGCTACACACGGCCGAGTATCAGTATGCCGCGGATATGAGTCTGAGCGTTCGCCAGACCGCTGAAAACGGCCGAGTGTTTCAGTATGCTGCCGCGGATATGAGCTGAGCTGTCGCCCAGACCGCTACATACACGCCGAGTGTTAGTATGCGCGGAGTATGAGCGAGCGGTCCAAGACGCTTAGCATCGACGGCCATGTTCAGGTATGCCGGGCGGATATTAGCGAGCGTGTACGCTACACAACGCCGATATTCAGTCTGGCCGCTGTGTTATGAGCTGAGCGGCCGCCAGACCGCTATCACACGGCTGAGTGTTCATTATGCCTGCGGCATAATGAGCTGACGTGTCGCCGTAGACGGCACAAAGGCGATGTCAGTATGCGCGGGATATGGCTGGACTTAACACCCGGATGTTCATATCCGCGGAATATGAGCTGAGCGTGTCGCCAGACCGCTACACACGGCCGAGTGTTCAGTATGCCGCGGGATATGAGCTGAGCGTGTCAACAGAGTCGGAGAACTCACGACACCCGCAGATGTCAGCTGCAGTGGGCTGTATAGCTAACATGACGCGGCCTTTACGGTTCGTATACGGTCAGCATAGCAATGCTATGGCGGGTGGCAGCGAACTCCCGGCCCGTGTCGTCTCCTATATTTGGAACGGAGTCCCATTAGGGTGCTCATCGGCACAAAACTTTAAGCTGCTTTCAGACTCGATTCAACGAATGTCAAACTCCTAACGTAGGCGCAGCTCTGCTCCGTTCGAAGGTGAATGAATTGCGATAGCGTGACACAGTCTCATATCGGACCAATGGTATTCGAGCTTTGCAGTCAATACACTGAACCTGAAATGGTCAACAGATGACTAGACGTAGGACAAAATTGGTAAACATAAACTAAACAACGGAATATGACAGGTGCAGTGTTTGGAGTCAAAGGCAAATTATCAATAAAGCTGCTTTTGGTATGACTTAGGTGAAATGTTCTTTACATTCCAGTCACCAAAATTATTCCACTTGATAATGCCAGTGAAATAAATAGAGCGGCGCCATTGGATAGCGTGAGTCAAGGCATATATAACAAGTTCTGCATACAGAGCTCTGATCCCCAAAGTCCCACAATTAAATATGGTATGTGCTTATATCTAAGAAGCTTGCGCGTTAAAGCATTTAAATTTAATGTTTCAGTGAGAGCGTAATTTGCTCGTAAAATATACGGAATTATATGAATGTTTAACCTTCGGGATATCTAACAGTTAAGTGTTGCAAATATAATCTGAGTAGAATAAAATGCTAATGAGTCGGTGATTGTTCGGCGACTTCTGCCGGAATTATAAATTGCCACTGACACCTAAATCTCATCAAGCAGTGTTGGTTCTGACTGTTGCAGACTGAACAAGATGCACATTGCATAGATGGACAAGGAAATGATGGGAAGGTGTCGTGACACGTGACCATTGGAAATGAAGTGGTCAATACGGTTTGATATCAAATTTGTCTTACATTTTATTTCGTTTTAGTGCGACCATAAATTATACATAGTAGATAGTAAATTATAGTAATAAATTATAGTAATTATTTATAAATAGATAGTAAAAGATAGTAATACATAGTAAATTATACATATGTAGATAGGTACTTTAACTATATACCAATGCTCAAGATTACAATTTTTTATGTAACTATTTGTTTACCCATATCAGCGTTGCAATTTAACCAAGCTCTAGTCATACACTACCACTGTTCACATAGCTGTAAATAGTTTCGTCCACACAAAACGAGACAGCCGTGTGCTTTTGTGGACCAGACGTGCTCGTCTCCCTTTTGCACTCTGACCGGCGACCTGACCCGAGAGCGAAACAGAGGACATCGGCCGCTCTCCTATCTTTATTGTCTTCTAAATACACCACCACCCCTGATCAGGGGACCAGGAGTGACCCTCTCGCGATTCCAACGACACACACGACAACTTACGCTGGCACCAAGAAATAACTTAAAATTGCAATGACGTGGCACAATGTATTCCTGAGACAAAACTGGTCTAGAAACATGCCTTTTCATTTTGAATAATCAATTTCAAATTTTGTACTTATATGTATCCTGACCTTGAACTGAGTGGCCACTATATATGGTCGGGTTGTGCAAATGGCTGCTGCTATCGAGTTGTACGCGTAAAATAACCCATGAAACATATGCTGCATGAATTTCGTAGATATTGTGCGCATAGTTACCTTTTGTGACCAGACCTTGACCATGAGCTTCACTTACAATCTCACTTATGCTTAGGTATGTGGGATATGCATTATACCTTTAGGGTTTGGAGCACTTCGACCGATAAAAGCTTTGAATGGAAAGTATGGTCCAGAAAACATAAATACATCCATTTTGACCTTTGACTTGACCGTAAACTGACGTGCGACCTAATTTTGCCAATTTTGCATATATTTAAGATGCGTCTCATTGAGAGCTTTCGACTGCTGCCTTGCGCGTCTTGCTGGAGTCATTGGTTCGGGGGCAACGAGGGAGTAAAATATGTCCCCCCCCCAGCGGGCGTGTTCCGCCGAATACTTCAGCGGGGCGCGGGTTAGGGTGAATGGCAAACTGACTGACACTGGAATAACAATGTTACTGTGTTGAAATTTCTCTATATTATGTTATATGCCTGCAACGAATTCGCTTTTACGATCAAATTTACACCATTGCCTTGCCCGGTATTGAATATCACCTCTTCACATAACCTACATCTGTTCGGTATTCGTCAGCTGAATTAGATAAACGATTCAGCAGCTTTTACGTCTTAGCCACTGGAAAAGCGTCTCGTTCTGTCTCCTGTGTTGCCCACTGGCCGCTACTGGTTGGCCGGAGAACGACAGGCCATTTGTATCAGCCGGTAAACCAGCGCTGGTAAGAGGTAACCTATCAGTCTCTGACATCCTGTCAATGGACTGAGGCCAGAACTGGCAGCCACCGAGCGATAGACTGATGAGTTCTCCAACTCACTCCAGATGCGGTGACTGGGATCTCTCTCGAGAGACGCCGTCAGTTAGATGCTGCCGACCCCGCCACCACAGCGTACGCATGACGTTTTTCCTTCGTCATATTTTCTTTCAGAGTTGGTAGCTCAGAATAGCTATACAGGATAATCAGATCAAATTACAGGAAGAGAGCCTATGCACGAAAAAGACGGATTCTTTGGACCAAGCATGTCATCTGGTCTTCACGGGCAAAAGGAACGCTTGACAGATGACCGTAGGCCGTAACTGTTGACTCATTGGGAGCGCTGGACCCCCATTTCTTACTGAGAAGCATCTACAATCTACATCTGTAACAATATGGACATGAAGAAGCTTTGTTTGCATGTATCTGTTTGGCTGTAAATATTGTGTTAGTTTTCTTGGATGGGGCATTCGCTTTGAGGAATTGAGGAAAAAGTATTGGTTCCTGTCCTGCTATGTTTATTTCCTTTGGATGTGTCCACAGCAACACCTATGTCTTAAGGGGATGGTGAACAGGGGATTAAACACGAGAGAAGCAATAACAGTTATAATGGACGAAAGATATATGTCATGATAAACATAAACCTGATCCTGGCAAAATGTATATTAGCGATTTAAAAAGATCTTATACATGCCTTTTGTCTTACGTTCATTATCGCGTGAGACGTTGAACACCCTGAATGCTAAATGCAATGTCAGCACGAGATCTTTTGAGATATTACAAATGAGGAAAACATACCGTCGATATTAAAATATCAAAAGACGTTGTATTTTGGATTTGGTTTGAATGTTTGTAGGGTGATAATTCTGGAATATGGATCCCTTCTACGTTTTTCTGTGTTTCTTTCTTGAGCTTCTGGTACACATTTGCTCCAGAATCTCGCCCCAAAATGTACCTCCATCATTAGCGACAAAGTTACAAATTATCCTTATATCACCAATACTTATCGGTGTTGGACAAGTTCGCACTAAAATTGAAACACTCATTTTTGTGTTTAAATGTTAGTTTGTTCCTGGTATGCCCGGCAGTGTAGGTGCATCTTCGCGTCCGGGCGTTGACATGGGGCGTGTCTGTGCGGCTGGTAAGAGTGCAGGGCGTGTCAGTGTGAACTCACCGGTGAGAAGTAGGTCGGTGTGACGTACGAGCTGGTGTAGTACGTGGTGCCGGCCGGCTCCCTGTTGATGCGGTAGTTGCTGCTGTAGCGCGGGTAGTAGCTCATGATGCCGCCTTCGTGCCCCGACCCGACCTGACCTGACCTGACCTGACCCGACCCGACCTGGAGACCGCCGCACAGATCGATCACCTGCGAGCGACTGAGGGTTGGTGAGGCACCGCCCGCCGCCGCCACCGCCCCCTACCGCCCGGAATAGACGCCCGCGGCAGCCAGCGCCGCCAGCCCCCCGGACCCCGCCCCGTCCCCCTCCGGCCACCGCCCCAGCCAGCGCTGGACGGGTTAGACGGGCCGGGTCAACAACGGAGACGGATCCAGGCGGTATGCAACTGGAACAGCATGGTGAGTCTGAGCTACCTCCTGAACTCTGAGCGCGGTAACGGACGGAGGTGAAGGGTAGGAGAGGGTGCAGGATGACCTGTACTGATGGCCCGGCCGGTAGTGAAGGGTAGAAGAAGAGGGGGCAGGATGACCTGGATGGACGACCCGGCCGGTGGTGAAGGGTAGGAGCCTATGAGTAGAGGGGGTTGGATATCCTGGACCGATGGCCAGCCCGGTGGTGTCAGGCCTGCCCGGGGCTGCTGTGGGAAGCTGTATGGTGTTGGATCGTCTCTAGGCTGTAGTGGAGGAGGACCGGTGTAGCAGCCCGGTCGGTGTCAGTTCCGCCGGGTGCTGCTGTGGGAGCTGTAATGTGCTGGATCGTCCTCTAGGGCTGTATGAGGATGGTACCGGTGTAGCAGCCTGGTCGGTGTCTGTTCCGCCCGGGCTGGCTGTGGGAAGCTGTAATGGTGTTGGATCAGTCTTTGGGCTGTAGTGGAGGGGCCGGTGTAGCAGCCCGGTCTGGTGAAGTTCCGCCCGGGGCTGCTGGGGAGCTGTCATGGTGTTGGATTGTCTTTGGGCTGTAGTGGAAGGAGGGCCCGGTGTAGCACCCGGTCGGTGTACCAGTTCGCGCCCTGGGCTGCTGTGGAAAGCTGTATGGTGTTGGGGTCGTCTTTGGCTGTAGTGAGGAGGACTGGTGTCGCAAGGCCCGGTCGGTGGTAAGTTCCGCCCGGGGCTGCTGTGGGAGCTGTATGGTGTTGGATCGTCTTTGGGCTGTAGTGGAGGAGGTACCCTGGGCGCGGTGTAGCAGCCGCGGTCGGTGTCCAGGCTGCCCGGGGCTGGCTGTGGGAGCTGTATGGTGGTTGGATCGTCTTTGGGCTGTAGTGGAGGAGGGCCGTGTAGCAGCCGCGGTCGGTGTAAGTTCCGCCCGGGGCTACTGTGGGAAGCGTATGGTGTTGGGTCGTCTTTGGGCTGTAGTGGAGGAGGTACCCTGGACCAGTGTCGGTGTCTCGTTGAAGTGTCGGTTGTCAGGCCTGCCCGGGGCTTCTGTGGGACAGTTATGGCCTGCTGACGACACAGTAAACAGGTGCTGTAGGAGGCGGTGGCACGGAGGTGAAACACTGGAGGCTGCCAAACGAGCCTGGCCTCGGCTCGAGCGGGGGTGGCTCTCCACCGCTGGAGGCCAGACGTGAGACGCTCCCATCCAGCTGGAATCCAGACTCCAACAGAGACGCTGAGTTGTCTCAGGACGTCATTGTTTTCTCTGCTGAAGCCCATAACTCTATCGTGCCGTTTGGGATAGTTCCAACCTACAGTTATCTTGACTTACTTCTTCCAGAGTATTTGCTTCTCTCTGTATCACAAACGCCACGCCCGCCCAAACACAAACGCCCTATCAGAGAACGCACCTTATTGACGAGACGAGAGGGGCAATATTGTCCCCATCGTTATCTCTGGAACCAATGATCGCAGCGAGACACAAAAGGCGACATTCGAAAGTTCTCTCATTGAGACACATCTTAAGAATACTCTAAACATGAAAATTGAAGTCACATGTCAGGTCAAGGTCAGGTCAAAAATCAAAATCGAGTCACATCAGTTTATGGGCTAACTTTCCTTCCAAAGCCCTTATTTGCGTCTATGATCACCCTAAGTGCTCACTTTGGTAAAATACACATTTTGCATGAACTCAAGGGATATTGTTGGAAATGGCCAAGGCTAAGGTCAGGTCACAAAAGGCCACTATACCTACGTAGATGGTCGTTGAATAGGCTACTTAAAGGGAATGTTTCACTTCTCTGAAAGTTGTCCAATGTAAACCGTTTGTGGTGCAAAATATGAAGTAATTGCTGCCGAACACGATTCTGACATTTGTTTCTCACAAACAGGCTGCTCAATTTCATGAAAAACTAAGTTTTAGTATTTGGGCTGATGACGTCATATGAAGGATTTTTGGAAATATAAAAAAAAAACTTCACGCTGCAATATGTATGACTAGTGTATGGCTAATTGTATAGCCAAATGTAAAACAAGTCTACTTTCATCAACATTTGATAAAAAGGGTTGACGACATCGGCTTTAACCGGCTACCCTAATACACTAGGGCCATATTTTTTGCAGATGTCAAAACCAAACTCAAATTTACTTTTGATTAGACCCTTGTGGGTGTTTTAACTTCTACAATACTTTAATTTCAATGGAATTCCAACAACTTGGCCATCTCAACTCAAATCTTATGTTAATGTGAAACATTCCCTTTAAACGTATACCTCGATAATGATAGACATTTTGCCATCTGACCTCATTTATTGGAAGCTAGTGTCAAGCTCAGGTCAAGGTTAGGTCACATAACGTCAACATTTGAAATTGATAAATATAGGTATATAAAAATGCATGTTGCTGGACCAAGTTTGTCTTCTAAATACGGTGTTGGGATTAATGCCTCTGCATCTGTGGTAATTAAAAGTTTTGTATGGCGTCATGGCAGCCATGCTTAGGTAAGCCAGTCAAAAACGAATATATTGCTTTGAAATTCAGCTTGTTTGTTTTTCTCATATTGTGGTTCCTCAAACATACATCTCTGTTTGCTAGACATCATTGAAAATGTTGTTTTGGGGATTTTTTCAAAAAAATATTACATTTTATAGGTCAACAGCCAGAATTTTTACATCCTTTAAAATTATTTGTAGGCATTTATATTTTTATCGTTTGATGTTCTTTCTATTGCATTTAAATTTTGCTTAAAAAGTGGCATTGTAGGTCTGTCAGCTTGTGCGTAGTGATGTCAAGTAAATTTGCTATTGCCGTTTTCCCGATGGCTTATTTTGCGCGAAATTGTTTTAAAACATTTTAAAAAAATGTTTTAAAATGTTTTAGTAGTAGACACGCTTTCACGATGGACTAATCTTGCGAAAAATGCTTTAAAACCCTCGCCTATCGGCCTCGTAGGGCAAGGGTTAATAAGCATTTCTCGCAAATTAGTCGCATACGTGGAAGCGGCTACTACTGAAACATTTTAAAACATTTTAAATGTTTTAAAACATTTCGCGCAAAATAATCCATCGTGAAAACGGCTATTATATCTAAAACATATGTTTAATTTTTGCACATAAGATGTAAAATTAATATGAGAGAACGTACCCACAGTTTCACGATGATAGCGTCATTAGATGTTGAGCTATCGTGAAAGTTCGTCAGGGGGCAATATTTGCCCGTCCTCTTGTCAANATCCGGGCAGGTTCACCAATGTAAACAAATAGCCGGATGATTTTACCTTCTATATACGGCCTTGAGTGGACTATGCCAGTCGACTTCCTTTGAAGTCGTTGGGCATAGCCCACGCACTGGACTTCTTCCCGTCATGACCTTATCCCCTCGGGTCCTGATAACAACGAAAGCTCACTGCTGTCCCATACTTCAGTTGAGATACAGGTGTTTGGCTTTGACGACTGACGAGGTATATTCTGAAAGTTGACTACGAGGACATGCCTAAATCATGGACTGGGTGTCAAGTAGGGCAAATGTGAGGAATACCCTGGGTAACCCCCTCCCCGTATAATTGACATTTGCCTTCCTCGAAGAATCATTGAGATGAATTCCTTACAACCATCAAATAATTGCTTTCTTTGGTCCTTTATTCCGAGACGAGTCGCCAATGGACACCGGAGTGAATCCCTCACCCTTCCCTTCGCTTTTGGTCCCGCTTTAGTTGTTTTTGCGATTAATTCATGAGATGTTAGTGCCTAATGTATGTGAGTCAATACGTTTATAAAGGTATCACAGTTTTTCCTCAGAATAATGCAAAATCAGATTGCTATGAATGTATTATAAGAATTATTATAAGCTAAGAATATGTATTCAAAACGTCATCGATTTAGAAGGGATCGTGGCGCATTCAAGACAGTACTCACCCAACGCCCAAGTACTTGTTGAAGATGCGGGGAAATACAACGCTTTAAAGGGAATGTTTCACTTCTCTGAAAGTTGTCCAATGTACGCCGCTTGTGGTGCTCGCGATATAGGTGCTCTAAGCACCTTTGCACCAATCCGCAGCAAACTGCAGTGTGTGTTTATATGTTTCGTATTTTTGGGAAAATAAAATGCATGAATGATGAAATGATGGTGCCAAATTATGAAGTAATTGCTTGCCGGAACACGATCTGACATTTTTACTCAACAAACAGTGCTCAATTTCATGAAAAACTAAGTTTTTAGTATTTGGGCCGGATGACGTCATATGAAGGATTTTTTTGGAAATATAAAAACCTTCACGCTGCAAATTGATGACTAAGTGTATGGCTAAATGTATAGCCAAATGTAAAACAAGTCTACTTTCATCAACTTTGATTTAAAACAAGGATGACGACATCGACTTTAAAGCGGCTACCTAATACACTAGGGCCTATTTTTGCAGATGTCAACCCAAACTCAAATTTACTTTCGATTAGACCTCTGTGGGTGTTTTAACTTCTACAATACTTAATTTCAATGGAATTCCAACAACTTGGCCATCTCAACTTCAAATCTTATGTTAAATGTGAAACATTCCCTTTAGGAACCACCACAATATTTGCTCTAATTAGGTATTTCGTCACCATGGCCTGATCGCTGTGTCAAAAGCGCAAGCGCAAGCCCCATAGCACCTAATGGTAAGCATATGGTAGCACGGCCCTGCCATCAGTTTTCTTAAGCATAGGCTTTATGGAAGCTTGCGCTTGCGGCACGTCGAGCAGGGCCCATAAGTAAAATAATTTGCATGTTTCTGTGGCTCTCAAATATTTTTGTTTCTGTTTCTTACAAACTCGTTGCGGAGATGAAAGAAAGTCTGCCTACTCTTTTGGAATGTTAAATATATTTTTTATTACGGTAAGAAGCTATTGGTTTGGTCATTGGTTACGATAAAATTGACGTCTGGAGCCCCTTATAAGTTGAATTTTTACAAATATTCTGTTTTTACATTTGTTTTGTTTCAAAACTCATAAACGATCGCTACTATAAACAGAGTAACGAAGATGTTACCATGGATGAGAAATACATTTTTTCTCGTTTCTCATCCATGATGGCGCACCAAAGACAATAAACAACCCCATAACGGACAATGGCCCTGCTCGCTGTGTCAAAAGCGCAAGCGCAAGCCCCATAACACCTAATGGTAAGGCATATGGTAGCACGGCCCTGCCATCAGTTTTCTTAAAGAAATTAGTTCACCTTTAACATGGTTTTTGAACTGATGATAGCAGAAATTTTTGTAGCCCGTGTTGAAAAAAAAACCCTAACTGCAAGTTATTTGGGCTGAAAGGCTCTCCAGCCGATATAATTTAAAGCTTTTTGTCTCGAAGATTGTGGCCTCACACGCCTGGGCAGAGGCTACTGTGGGGCCGGCGACGCGCCTGGGCAGAGGCTGTACAGTAATCTTACGCGACTATACATTCGAATCTGATTGGCTGAGCCGCGTCTGACGTTGCAGAGGTACGCGTATAGTTTTAAGTTTTGATGAAATTAATCATTTCATTTACGTCCTTCTGTCCTGAATTGGCGCGATGCATGACTATTTTTGACATAATGAAAAGAAGTTGTATTAAAAAATATAATCCAATTGTGTTTGAAAAAAACAATCCAAGGTGAACTATTTCCTTTAAGCATAGGCTCTATGAAAGTGCTTTTGACAGAGCGATCAGGGCCAATGGCCCTGATCGCTCTGTCAAAAGCGCAAGCGCAAGCTTCCATAGAGCCTATGACCCTGCTCGACGTGCCGCAAGCGCAAACGCAAGCTTCCATAGAGGCTAGAGCCTTAAGAAGACTGATGGGCGATGGCAGGGCCGGCTACCATTAGCGTTGCTATGGGGCTTGCGCTTGCGCTTTTGACACAGCGATCAGGCCATGGTTAGCACGGCGCTGCCATCATTTTCTTAAGCATAGGCTCTATGGAAGCTTGCGCTTGCGCTTTTGACAGAGCGATCAGGGCCAATGTAAAATAGTTATCGAGGCTCTGTTCGGCAGCTGCTATCAGCGCGCACGAGTTGTTTTCTATTGGCTAGCGCTAACAATATATGTTAGCGTTGTAATTTAAAGGAAATAGTTCACCTTCAACATGGGTTTTGAACTGAGATAGCAGTTTTGTAGGCCGTGTTAAAAACCCTTAACTTTAAGTTTGCTGTACTGAAAAGGCTCTCCAGCCGAATATATTTGACTTTTTGTCGAAGGAATGTGGGCCATAAACAAAGAATGTCATGAATGTGGACCTTTCGGAAGGCCATACAGTAATTCTTACGCGACTACTCTTCGAATCTGATTGGCTGAGCATTCGATTCTTTTCGTTTGATAGTTGCAGAGTACGCATGTAGTTTTGGTTAAATAAATAATTGCACGTCCTTCTGTCCAGAATCGGCGCGATGTATGGCTATTTTGACAATATGAAAAGAAGTTGTATTTCAAAATGTAATAAAATCGTTGTTTGACCAAAACAATCCAAGGTGAACTATTCCTTTAAGCCTTTATGATGCATTTCTAGTAGCGAAAGCTCTCTGGCGAATATCGATAATTTTGTGCTGCCAGCATGATCTTGGCGAATTCGGAACATCTCAGCAACTAGAGTGAATCTGGAAAAATGAAGCATATGGTTAAATTCAGAAAAGTCTGTGATATAGACCAGTACCAACAACTCCTCATGACCGATGTGAGTAGGCACACTCCCTTTAACTCGAAGTCAACCACGTGCAGCCGTTCTGCATTTTTGTTTATCTATGGAGTTGGAAGTTACTTTAGTCGTGTTCAATATTTTCACGTAGCCTAAAAGTATAGTATGCCATGCATTGATTTACGACAAATTATCAGTGTATACTTTTGCATTATCAGTGCAGTGAAACGGGAGTTATCCCTGAAACCCATGCGCACGCAAGCAAGATGAATACGGATTTCTGCCCATCTGTATGACTAGGTGCGTTCGTTCGAACGCTTCGCGTTCTCACTCACTCCGTCGGAATAATTTCGCTAAGAAAGTTGCTAAGAATAACGTTTTATAGACGATTTAAGCATCACAATAACGATAATTACCTCACAAAGTTTATTCTTGCAATCAAGGGAATGAGGTACTGAAACAGCATGTTCCTTCTTCTTGTCCATCTTGATAGGGAGCAGAGCCTTATCATTCATCATATCTACAAAGCCCGCATACAGAGGGAAATAATCGAAAAGAGCAACATATCTATCACCTAAAATAGGCTTGCAGAGCCTATTCATTCAACTCAAACAAGACGATCATACATGATCATGCATCTGCAAGATGGAGTCGACCATTCAAGTTCAAGTTCAAGTCCAGCACTATATATTTCTATCAAACACTTTTCCCAAAGTCTTACGCCATCTGTACGGCATAATCATACGTCAAATCAACCAAAATCAGCCAATCAGCGATTGGAGCTACCGAGTATTCCAATCTCCGACTTTTAGGACTGAATATTATTTAATTAAGGGGCTTCTATGAAGATGTGAAGCGTCTTAACCCGCGCACTGCAGGGGGTTCTCGCCGAACACGAACTGCAGGGGGGGTTGATTTCCGCCCCTCGTGAGATCTCCAAAACTACGCAACGTAGCGACAAGCCAAAAACGGCATTAGATAGCTCTAGGCAAGCTCTATCGAAAGTATTTCAGTCTTTTCTTGGAAATCAGGCACAATTGAGGTCACCACTCAGTGGTCACAAAGGTCAGATTTTTCCGGTTTTAGGAACTTCTTTCTAAGGACTCTTTTCCAGAACCCGATTATCTCGGAAACTATGATAGCATAGGAGCAACGGATTGATTTTAGAGAGGCATCGATAGCTATTGAAATTTGCAATCGCAATGTATATTTCCTCATAAATTGTTATTCCATTCAAATAGTTTAGGGCTCCAGAGGGTCCCCATGAAAGGCTTCAAAAATACTGTTTTTAGACTAAAACAGTTTTTTGTGAATGATGTCACTAAGAAAGATAGGTAAATTTCATTTTTTGACGCCATCGATGTTTGTCTCATTGATGCGTTTTGAAACATGTACGCGTGACCTGATAAGGGTCAACTCAAAATATTGACTCAGTCAAGGTCATTTGGTGACCCAGGTAGGTCATGTTGCATATGGGGCAACGCGGCTAGGCAAGACGAACACATTGGTGCCAATTAATCGTCTCTATTCCTTTTCTATCAAGAGTTATTAGCAAATCATTGCTGATGACTCAGTTGACCTTTCAGATGACCTTGTAAACTCCATTGGAGCAAACATCGCACCCTTGATCATTTAGAATGAGTCTAAACAGCATTGATTCTGAAAGTGGAAACTTGCACTGATACAATGCATATTTTCTCGAAAAGGGAAGCATTTGTTTATTTTCCCATTCAACTTCATAGAACTGGGTTGTGCGAAGTCAGGATAATGACTCCGACCTTTTTGGTCACCAGGTACGAAAAAGTACCGAGTTAAACGGAATCCTGTAAGGTAGACTGATATTCTTATGAAACTGCAAAAGTTTCAAACTTTCGAAAAAATTACTGTGGCTTGGCACGAACCAAACATTCTTTGAAGGTTAAGGTCACTTGACATGGACTTGTGAACCTGACCTGAGATGACCTGAAGTCAAAAAACTTTCCAAAATGTGCGCGAACTTGCCTGCCAAACAGGTGTACGAAATTTGGCGGCGCTGCGCGCCGCCGTTTCCCGCTACTCCTGAAAAACCTGAGGGGGGGCGGGAAATCACCCCCCTGCAGTGGGGTTTAAGTCATTTTCGAGTATGAAATAACTTAGGCTATCTCTTGACAACACTCAAAACCCCATGGTTAAACGTGAACTGTTTTCTATTAAGAACCTCGCTCGGCGTCGATCTCCGGATCCCCAGTACAGACGAGGTTACGTGAGGAATTGTGTGCTTCGTGGCATGCGGAACATATATGAAATATATAGTTCGTATAGTGCAAGTCCTAGTATATATAATGCAAAGGGGATATAATACTAGTAGTATAATGGTACTAGGCCATACCATAAGTAATAGAAATCCTATATCACGACTCATATATAATACATAATCGAACTAAACGGATGCTATACAGCCATAATAAATTATCTTATTATATGGTGTGTGTGTTGTGGTGTGTGTGTTCGTGTGTGTGTTAGTGTGTGTAGTGTTGTGTGTGTGTGTGTTGCCGTGCGTGCGTGCGTTGCGTGCGTGCGATGCGTGCCTCGCGGCGGTAGCGTGCGTGCGTGCGTGCGTTGCCGTGCGTGCGCTGCGTGCGTGCGTGCGTGGTGCGTGCGTGCGTGCGTGCGGTTGTACCTGCGTGTTAAAATAAAGTCTGCATAAGACGCGAAGACTTAACTTGACGATCTCGGTAATACAACGTTAGCTATAGAATCTGTCACCACACAAGTGCGCTGACTTAAAGGAAATAGTTCACCCTTCAACATGGTTTTTGAACTGAGATTAGCAGTTTTGCAGCTCCGCGGTTGAAAAAAAACCCTTACTGCAAGTTTTCTGGGCTGAAAGGGCTCTCCAGCCGAATATATTTGACTTGGCGCAATGTGACCTTTGCTGTCGACGCGCCCTAAAACCCCAATAATCAATCAATATATTTGACTTTTTGTCGAAGGAATATGTCAAGAATGTGGGCCTCACACACCTAGGCAGAGGCTATACAGTAATCTTACGCGACTACTTTCGAATATATGATGAGCTGAGCCACGTTTGACGTTGCGGAGAGTACGCATATAGTTTTGATAAAATTAATAATGTACGTCCTTCTGTCCTAAATCGGCGCGATGTATGGCTATTTTTGACATTATGAAAAGAAGTCGTATTTCAAAGTATAGTCAAATCGTGTTTGAAAAAAATAAACTATTTCCTTTAAAAAGCTTACAGCTTTGACATGTTGCGCATTTCATTCATCAACTGAAGCCATCCTTACGCCTGAAATCAATTTAATACACTTTGCATGTATGTTTAGCTGACCGGAGACCGGCAAGATAAGTTCGATGGCAGCGATGTATCCAGCTCACCCTGGTGTTGACCTCGTGCAGTGCCTTGTTGAGTAGTTTGTTCTTGTTCTGCTCGGCCATCAGGCTGTGGTAGGTCTGCTGCAGCTTCACCTCAGTCATGCGGACGATTTGCGGAAACGGCTTACAGAGGCGGCCAGCGCCGGCCGCCGGCTCTCCAGGACCGGCCAGGTCACCCAGAAGACCAGACAGCAGACCAGACTGAAACAGCAGACCAGACTAAAACAGCAGACCAGACTGAAACGGCAGACCATACTGAAACAGCAGACCAGACTGAAACAGTAGACCGGACTGAAACAGTAGATCGGCCAGGTCACCCAGCAGACCAGACAGCAGACCGGACTGAAACAGCAGACCATACTGCAACAGCAGACTAGACTGAAACAGCAGACCAGACTGAAACAGCAGACCAGACTAAAACAGCAGACCAGACTGAAACAGCAGACCATACTGAAACAGCAGACCGGACTGAAAAAGCAGACCAGACTGAAACAGCAGACCAGTCTGAAACAGCAGACCAGACTGAAACAGCAGACCGGACTGAAACAGCAGACCGGACTGAAACAGCAGACCGGACTGAAACCAGCTGGGAAGTGCAGCAGCATGTCAGCAGGGGACACAATACGGCAGAAAATAGTCCCTGTGTGCCGCAATTGAAGCTAGGTTCGTGCCGAAGTACAAACAAATACTCATCGTATGTTTGATGATATAAATATGAAACAATTATGTGCATTAAAGGGAATAGTTCACCTTGAAAAAAGAGAAAAAGCTCAGAAATGATGAAGAAAAGCAAGAAATTAAGTATCATATTACTAGTAACTCAAAGAAACCTATATTTACGCGGAAAAGCAAATAAAAATGTCAATTATTTGGTGATAATTCATATATTTTTTACTCAAAGTCATGCGAAATCAGCTGGCTGAGAAGTACGCAACGTCATCGATTTAGTGAGGGATCGTATAGTATACATGGTGGTACTTGCCCAAGTACTTGTTGAAGATGCCGGAAAATACAACGCTTTGAAAACCATCTCAGTACTTGCTTTAAGTAGGTATTCGTCACTATTATATTTCACTATGGAAGTGTAGTGTCCGCCACCGTCGCTCACTGTCCGTGCTCTGGGGCGTCCGTCTGGATTATGTGTCACAAGGTCATGCACGGTCTACACGTCACTGGCGTACCGGTCTCGCCGGTCGGCTCCTATCACTCAGCGGGCGGCTGCGCCGCGGGCGGCCAATCAAACAGCGGCACGCGCGTACTGGTACGAGGTGGGGTTCGGTGAGTGGGGAGGGGACATATCAACAATTTGTACGCGAGCCTGGAACGTTCAGGCCAGCGCTGAACGCTACGCATACGCTACAGAACGTTGTTTAGAAAAATGTTTTATAGAAGATTTAAACATCAAAATCACTATGCATAGCATTACCTGACAAAGTTCATTCTTGCAATAAAAAGAATGAGGTACTGAAACAGTATGGTTTTGTCCAGCACTTACACTTTCCCCAAGTCTTACGTCATCTGTGCGTCATAATCATACGTCAACTCAGCCAAAATCAGCCAATCAGCGATTGGAGTTACCGGGTATACCCGGTCCCGACTTTTAGGACTGAATATTAAATAATTAAGAGGTTTCTTGGAAAATGTGAAAGCGTCACAAGTCATTTTCGAGCATGCGCCACAACTTGGCTATCTCAACTCAAAACCCTATGTTAAAGGTGAACTATTCCCTTTAATACCGAACCCATTTTATTTTACAGGCATAAAGTGAAGGTTATTAAACTCTCACTACAAACAGTTGCAGGTGCCTCCCAACTGCTTCCGGGCGCAACCATTGTCATCAGGGTGCAAACACTGCCTGACTGTGCCATGTCTCCAGTGCCCCGTCGACCGCGGCGTTGCCGCTGTAATGATCACTGTCCTGGACGGTTAGCCACGGGGACATTTCCCCCCCCCCCTGAGCAAAATAAACTCACACTAGATAGAATGAGATTCTCTGAAAACCCGAACATACCCTCCCCCCCTCCCCCCGGTCAGCAGCATATGGCTGAGGAGCAAAATTTGATTTTTTCCGACGTTGCCACCCCCTGAAAAAAAAAATTATGGCTACGTGCCTGCACTGACCTCGGTGGCGCCTTGGTCCCCGCGGTCCCGGTCCCGTTCCCGGTCCCGGTCCCGATCCCGGTCCCGGTCGCGGCTGCACCTCAGCTCGGCCAGCTCTGTCTCCAGCTGGCGCACCCGAGACAGACTCTCCTGTACCGTCTGCCGCAGCTCGTCCTGCCGACCGGCGTACCCGGCTGTACACAGAGACCGACATACACACAGACCGACACACACACACACACACACACACACACACACACACACACACACACACACACACACACATACACACACACACACAGACGAGCACACCGTCAGCTTAACTACGACACGTTCAAACGGTATACCTTGTCATGGTGGGAAGATGGACCGGGAGATATATGAAGGAATCTTGGATATCATATGCCTCATCGCATGAACTTCGTTTTTAAGATCAAAAGAGGTGAAACATCCGAAGGCTTCGTGTAAGCTCCGTTTCCAATCGCTGTTTATGATTTACGTTCTATGTGAGTTGTGACTGACAACCACAACCTTACTGTGACAACCTTACTGTGACTGACAACCACAGTAAGGTAGCACGTTCGGCCATCACATTGTCGTCATATTCTGCAGTTTGCGCCCCTCGCCCTACGGGGGTGCAGACTGACAGACTGACCCTGAGGTTTTTCTTAAATTTGTTTTTTACAAATGCGGCACATCTTTTTGAAATTTGCAGTAGCTGAGTTTACAACTATACGTATGCTGTCAAAATTTCATTGAAATTAGTCGAGTAGTTTGAGATATAATTGACGTTTTAGTGACGTCATGTTGGTGAGAAAAAAAATGTTTGACAAATCGTAGAAAATAGAGTTTTGCACCAAATTCCAAACCGAAAACGGCACAGATAGGAGAGAACATTCTCTTTTAAATAGTTTTCTCGTATTTCTAAGCTTTTGGGTTTTTTGACGAGAAAAAAAATCATAAAAATGTTTTTTTTGGGAAAAATCACTACAATCAATGTTTTCGAATATGTTAAAAAATCGGATTTTTTTTTTAAGAGAACTGAGTATGTCCATACAATATCCAAACAAAATTTAAAACATATCTGTATTTTGGGACTCAAAGGAAGTTGGAACTTATGACGTCATTTTTTTAATCACTTTTCCTTACTTTTTATCAATACGAAACAAATAAATACCTTTTTCTGTATTTCTGAGACAAAACTGGTCTAGTAACATGCTTTTTTATTTACATTTATAGATTTATAATTATGAAGTTTTCTGACAACGCAAAATCGCTATTCTCGACTTGGTTGAGTCGAGGTCATTCACTTGACCTAGAAGGTCACCCGTTGACCTGAAACCTGAAAATTGCATACCGTTAGATTCCTCGCCTAAAAGGCAACATTCTGGTTCCTACCCCGTTGCTCTATACTGCTTGGTTTTGAAGTTAACAGGGGGCCTGTCAGTCCCCCCCGGTAGGGCGAAGGTGAAGAAAAAAAAACTCCCGTAGGGCGAGTGTTAACAAGGGTTAAAAAACCAAAAATGCTTGCTTGTGCTTCCTGTTTGGTATTGGATTGGCTTTGGCCAGGAAATTTTGGTGAAAATGACAGTTCACTAGCGGCCACGTACCGGTGGCACTGGTGGTGGTGTGTGGCGCTGTGCGCGGCTCCTCCAGGCCGACCCAGGGCACAGCGCGGCCCCGTCCAGCCAGCGGTGTCGACTGACATGAGGCAGCCGTGTGACCCAGCCTCGGCGGACGACTGAAGGGCGCCTGACCGAGCCACGCGTCATCGGCGAACTGCCGACACACGGAGCCGTGATGCAGAGATAAAGGTGATGTGACGCAAACATAGCAGCCGTGATTGAGACATAGAAGCTGTGGCGGGCACATAAGAGCCGTGATTGAGACATGGATACATTGATAAACAGATCAAATACTCAGGGGATTTGGTGTATTTTTAGAATTAAGCAAAAAGCCAGAAAATTGAAATAGGTCTGCCTTGTAATGGAATATATAGTCAAATAGGTACAATTATAGTGCTTCATAATGAAAGTGCATTTGTCTCGCGTACGTTAAATGTTAGGTACACTATTGAGGAGCCCATGAATAGTGTACGTTGCACAGTTCAGAATGTCTTTGTAGGTACCTATTGAACGTTGCGTATTGGGGATGATATGTATCTAGTATGCTGCCCTACAAGGCGATGTATGTGTATGATTTATTATGCATGTTGATGTAGGTATGTATACATACCTACATCAACATACACATATATGTGTATGTTGTGCAATCTAGAGTGGGCCCCTGAGGTTCTTTGTCGCACTATTCATTAATGTATTTATGGGAGCCGTGATTGAGACTTATAAATTGCGACAGAGACACGGAGACACTGGATCTGTATGGTACGATGACCGAAGGCGAAGGTGAAGCTGTGATGAGAATGCGGGTGCTGTGTCAGGACATGGTATGCGGTATACTGACCAGAGGTGGTACGGTGAAGCTGTGTCGGGACATGGTATACGGTATGGTATACTATGGCTAAACTGACCGGAGGTGGTACGGTGAAGCTGTGTCGGGACATGGTATAACGGTATTGGTTATACTGACGGAGGTGGTACGGTTGTCCAAGTGTGTCGGACATTGGATCCGTACGGTGAATGGTGTCTATTTCTTTTTTTTTTACTTGAACTCGGAGCAGGTGTATCGCGGTTGTGATCTCATGCAGGAAGCTTTATCGGGTACATGGATAACGGTATGTGGTATTTACTGACCAGCGGAGTGTGATGAGGTGTACGGTGAAGCTTGTTCGGGACATGGTGTACGGTATGGTATACTGACGAGAGGCCGGTGGTACGGTAAATAAAGCTGTGGTCGGGACATTGGTATACGGATTTATGGTATACTGACCGGGGTGGTACGGTGAAGCTGTGTCGGGACATGGTTATACGGTATGGTATATCTGACCGGAGGTGGTACGGTGGAGCTGTGTCGGGACATGGTATACGGTATGGTATACTGACCGGAGGTGGTGGTACGGTGAAGCTGTGTCGCCGCAGTGGTCTGGCCTCGTATTGGCCTGGCTCGGTGGCTGCTGTGGCCCGGTACGTTTCAGTGGAGCGCGTCCGGGCGCCGTCTAGCCGGGTTCGCCAGCCGTCACACAGGCCCACCTGACCGGCACGAGCCGCGACTCATATACACACATACACACATACACACATACACACATACACACATACACACATACACACATACACACATACACCACATACACATACACACATACACACATACACACATACACAGCATACACACATTACACACATACACACATACACACATACACATACATATACGCATACACATACACATACAAGTTACCCCCAAAAAAAAAAAAAAAAACATTATCAACATTACACATACACAGTACACAAATACACATACACATAACACATACACATTACACACACACACCACACACACACACACACACACACACACATAGGGAGCGGCATTAGAAAGCATGAGGCGAAGAGGCATCGCTCCAGCGTAGACATAGTTATAGCGATGTAGTATGTTAGACCATAATGTTCTCCCCACGTTATCGACAGGCACCCCGATGACGATGGCGCCCGCGCGAATACATCTTCGTGAAACGACTAGTTATCAGTCCTTTCAGTGCGCTATTCGAAATTCGAATACCACCCTCCGTTTCTCGGGGACAGGGGCGGAATACAGGGGGCGGGGGGGGCCGCTGTTCTATCGTGAGTTCTCGTTCGTGTAGCACGCTTTCGGTGTACAATGACATTATGTATTGCAGACAAAGCACGCACTGACGACCACACCCGTTCGTCGGGGGCTTCCCGCTGAAGCACTGGCTGCCGGCCGCCAAGTCGCGTCAGTGCCGCGAGTCACACGGCTGCCAAGGGCCACCAGGGGCGAGACAAGGGTCCGGAACAGTCCCGCTACCACACCTACCTCCCCTGAACTAAACAATGAACGGCATATGAGCTAAGTGCTTTACACGCGCCGCGAGTCTGCTTCAAAGGTATACCACATCTGTAGCACACAGGGTTCGCTTGGCGCTACGCTTTATCGCTGCATCACACCGTCCTCAATATAGCGCCTTCGGAGGTGCCCGCACTTGCGCGTCGAGTGGACGCAGCGCTGCTGAGCTCAGTGCGGCGCCGGGGGCTGTTTCCGCTCGACGGCTTCCTCGTCTTCTGCCCCGAGCCGCGCCGCCATCGCCCGACTTCGTTCGGCAACCAGCTTCTCCGCTGCCGCTCTGGCGCGCTCCGCCGTAGCCCGTTGCCCGGGCCCGTACACAGGGTTGGGTTCCCAGGCCGGCCGCCTCGTCCGGAGTCACCAAGCCTGTCAGACGCTGGCGCGGCGCTGCCGAACATGCCCGCCCCGGCACCGGCCGACTCTCCCGCCATCCCACCAGCGCGTGTCGAGCCGCTGGCGCTGCGCCGGGCCGAACATGCCGCCCCCCACGACCGAACCTCCCAGCTCCACCACCGGTCAGCGCTGGCGCTGCGCTCCGGCCGAACTTGTCGCCCCGGCACCGGCCGACCTCCCAAGCTGCGGGCGCCGGCTGACGCGTGCTGCGTCCGCAGCACTCGGCTGGATCCGCCACTGCAAGCTCCCGCCGGCTCACGGCTGCTTGCCGGCGGCACCCTTCCGCTCTCAGGGCGGATCGCGCGGCTAGGTTCTGCTGCCCACTCCAGACGCGCCAGCGTCTCCGACTGAAGTTGCGCCGCCGCTGCTGACGCCGCTGTTTCCTCGCCCCGTCTCGACCGACGGTGCCAGCTGCAGCGGTTTGACGCGAGTGCTTGCTGGTCTTCTCTTCCGTGTCGACCGCGTCGGCTGAGCAGTGCTGTTCGGGAAGCTGCGACAGTAGGCTGGTCCAGTGTTCTTGTAGATAACAACCTTCCCTCTGCCGACGTCGACTTCGTACGAGACGGGGCGGTCCGATGGTGACGACCCGGCACGAATCCCACTTCTGTGGCCCGGTATGCACGGACCCAACAACTCGGCCTTCCGTCATCGACGAATCTCGCTCGTCCGCCGGCCGCCGTTCTGTGGGACTCCGCAGCCCTGTCTCGCAGCCGCGTCGCTCGCCGGTCGGTATGAGGAGGTTTCAGTCCGCGTTGCGGATTTTGCGACCGAACAGGATTTCTCCGCCGGCGTCCGTCCCGTGCTGGCGTGAGGTGTGGCGCGGGACGCCATCAGGACTCGGGGCAGAGCGCCAAGTTCCACCGCCACGCGCCGCCGCCGCTGCCAGACGTTGCCTTCAGTGATCTTTTTAGGCGAGCGACCGCCCGCTCCGCCAGCCCGTTAGACGACGGGTTTGTGGGGTGCCACGCTGACGTGACGGATCCCGTGGGAGGCTGGCAAACTGGGCGAATTCCTGGGCTCGTGAATTGTGGCCCGTTGTCTGTTTCACCAGCACCGGGCAGTCCCGAGTCGAGCAAAAAACAGTCCATCACAGTGCACTGTCCGGCCTTCTGATGTGGGATAGTTTTCATCGGATCAATCTCGACCCACTTGGAAGAAACTGTCCACCATCACCAGGAACCACGTTCCTTGAGTGCGTCCGGCGAAATCGGCATGCACCCGCTGCCACGGTCCCTGAGCGGGTTCCCATGGGTGGCGCTAGCGTGCGGCGGGCCGCCTCCGCTTGCGACTCGCAGGCCGGACAGCCCCGAGCGAGCGCCTCCAGCTCGGCGTCCAGCCCCGGCCACCAGACGAACCGACGCGCCAGCTGCTTCATCTTCGTGCAGCCGGTGTGGCCCTCGTGTAGCTGCCGCTTCACACGATCACGAAGAGCTGTCGGCACCACCACACGGCCACCCCAGAGCACGCAGTCCGCGTCCGTTGACAGCTCATCTGCCCTGTGCTTGTACGGCGTCAGCTCGGCGTCCACCGTCCCTGGCCAGCCGGACCGCACCGCAGCCAGCACACGACCTAGGACCGGATCCGTGCGCGTGGCCGCTGCGATAGCCCTGGCCGAGAGGCAGGGTCCCTGTTCATGCACCACGAACATGAACGCCTCCTCCGCCGTACTACCTCTTCCTCGGCCTGCCTCCCGCTCCTCTGCAGGACTGCGTCACCCGGCAGGCCGTGACAGCGTGTCGCCGCCTCATGTCCTCAGAGCGCCGTACTCACGTGTATTGTACGACTGCCAGCTGCAGCGCGTACGCTGCATGCGTGCTGCTGCAGGGTGGGCAGATCCCTGTCCGGACTGTGATTCCGCGACAGCGTGCGGTTGTCCACCACCAGGGTGAACCGCCGGCCCATCAGGAACTGATGAAAGCGCCGTATTCCGAATGACACGGCCGCTGCTTCCTTTTCCACTTGAGCGTACTTGCGTTCTGTCTGAGTCAGAGTCCGAGAAGCATACTGCACCGGCTTCTCTAGTCCATCCTTACTTGCCATGACACTTGCGTCCGAGCCCTGTTACTGGGTTCGCACCAGTTCGCACCTGTCGGTCCAGGCGCGAACCGCACCAGCACTGGGGCTGAGGACAGCAGCTTCTTCACCTCCGCCACCACTGAACGCGCCACTGGTGTCACTGCCACTTCACTCCTCTTCAGAAGTGCGTCAGAGGCGTGAGCATAGTGGCGAGTCCTATGCAGGATCCGTGGTAGTAGCTGCGTGCCAATCAGCGACTTCAAGCGCCTGCTGATTCTGCGGGTCGGTGCCTGAGAAATCGCCTCCGTCTTCCTCCTCCAATCCTGGGTCAGAGTCGCTCCAGCGCTGCACCAGCTCGTCTTCCGTGTCAGCACGCCAGGCACGTCATCGATAGTGACCGTGCAAGGAGTCCTGCCGTTATCTGGTTCGAATCACGCTGGAACATCGCCACACACCGATATTCCATACGGGAAGTTCATCCGGTAGTCTCCCGGGTGCGTCGTCACTGTAGCGGTCTTGCTTGGCCTCATCCAGCTCGAACCTGCAGATAGGCGCTCCTGCAGTCCAGCTTAGCGAGCGCTTCCCCCTGATGCCGGAGAACAGCTCCTCCGCAGTACGCATCGGGTACTTGAGCGGCTTCAGCTGCGGGTTGACGGTCAGTCGGTAGTCCGCACAGATGCGCACTCCGCTCTTGGTGGGAATGACCACCAACGGGGTCCCCCAGCCGCTCTGGAGGGACCCTTCTCTGCCCACCTGCTTCTCCACATTCCGCTCCTTGCCCACCGGTCCGCAAGTGCAGCGGTACGGGCGCGCTCGTCGGTACACGGTTGGCGTCCGGCTTTCAGGGCAAACCGACCTTGATCGGAATGCGACTCAGCTCCTCTTCAAATACTGAGCGTGCCTGACCAGACCACGTTCTCGTCAGCGTCAGCGTCCCTGTCTTCACCTGGTTGCACCCTCGCGGTGAAGGGAGGATATCCAGCGCCTGGATCCAGTCCGGCCCATCAGCGGACGGTGGTGGGCCGAAGTCTGTTACCCCAGTCGTAACGGTCGCGGGTCTGCCCGCCGCCGCGCCGTGACAGCGCCTCCCCCCGTCAGGGGAATACCTGACCCCGTGACGACGTCAGGCGCAGGTCCTCGGTCCAACAGCTGCAGTAGCCCCGTGGTCGCGCTTGTTCTCCGCCTCACCACCCCCGCGACACTGGGCTCCCGGTGTCCACGCCATGGCACGCCGCGGGCCGTCCACCACCACGTCGTCGATTCCGCGTCGCAGGTGGCTGACTGAGTTCACCAGCCAGGAGTCGCCGTCGCTGCGCCTCTCGAGTCACCAGCCCACCGCCGCTTGCGGACATGCCTGCTCAGGTGCCGGCTGCGGCCGCACTTAAAGCAGGCCTCTGCCCTGGGCGGCCGTCACTGCTGCTTTCTCCTGCGCGCGCCTGTCCCAGCCACCGGCGGTCCGCTGCATCCGCCGCTGGGCCGCCGTGGCCCAGCCGGACGTGGCTGTGCGCGCACGCGCACAGCTCCAGCAGCAGGACAGTCTCGCTGCCAGTGGCCGGTCGCCCCGCACGAAAACAGGGCCGCGTCGTGGTGAGGCATCCTCACTCGGTTGAACGGCGCCTGCTCTCAGCGTCGAACTTGCGGTGGCTCCGCCACGCGCGTACCAGCAGCTGGGGCCGAGCTGCGTCATGTCCGGTTGTGCGGGGCAGTCTGACGGACCTCTGGCGAGTGGTCAGTTTTGTCGCCCTTCGAAGCGCCAGCTGAACGAGCTTCTCCGCAGACGGGCTCGGCTCCTAGCACGCACGGTCGCACAGCTCACGGTCCACCTCCGTGGCTGGGTAGCTTGCAGGCCTACCTGCGCTCGGAGACGGCCCAGGAACCGTTCAATTCCTCCTCCGGTTCGANGCGGGGCCGCTCGCTTCGACTCGCAGGCCGGACAGCCCCGAGCGAGCGCCTCCAGCTCGGCGTCCAGCCCCGGCCACCAGACGAACCGACGCGCCAGCTGCTTCATCTTCGTGCAGCCGGTGTGGCCCTCGTGTAGCTGCCGCTTCACACGATCACGAAGAGCTGTCGGCACCACCACACGGCCACCCCAGAGCACGCAGTCCGCGTCCGTTGACAGCTCATCTGCCCTGTGCTTGTACGGCGTCAGCTCGGCGTCCACCGTCCCTGGCCAGCCGGACCGCACCGCAGCCAGCACACGACCTAGGACCGGATCCGTGCGCGTGGCCGCTGCGATAGCCCTGGCCGAGAGGCAGGGTCCCTGTTCATGCACCACGAACATGACGCCTCCTCCGCCGTACTCAGCCTCTTCCTCGGCTGCCTCCCGCTCCTCTGCAGGTCTGCTCACCGGCAGGCGTGACAGCGTGTCCGCCGTCCTCATGTCCTCAGAGCGCCGAAGCTCCACGTCGTGTTGGTACGCTGCCAGCTGCAGCGCGTACCGCTGCATGCGCGCTGCTGCGAGGGTGGGCAGATCCCTGTCCGGACTGATGATCCGCGACAGCGTGCGGTTGTCCACCACAGGGTGAAACGCCGGGCCCATCAGGACTGATGAAGCGCCTCATTCGAATGACACGCGCCGCTGCCCTTTTCCACTTGGCGTACTTGGTTCTTCTGAGCTCAAGATGAGAAGATACTGCACCGGCTTCTCTAGTCCATCCGCCGTTACTGGCATGAGCACTGCGCCGAGCCCCGTCTCACTGGCGTCCGTCACCAGTCGCACCTGTCGGTCAGGGTCGAAAAGCACCAGCACTGGGGCTGAGGACAGCAGCTTCTTCACCTCCGCCACCGCTGACGCACACTGGTCCGTCCACTGCCACTTCACTCCCTTCTTCAGAAGTGTGTACAGAGGCGTGAGCACAGTGGCGAGTCCTGGCAGGATCCGCTGGTAGTAGCTGACGGTGCCAATCAGCGACTCAGCGCCTACTGATTCTGCGGGTCCCGGTGCCTGCAGAATCGACTCCGTCTTTACCTGAACAGGCGGACGGAGCGAGTCCGCCGACAGACGCCACCCGAGGTAGGTCACCTCCGGCACGTTGAAGCAGCACTTGTCGCGCCTCAGACGGATGCCGTACTCCTCCATCCTGGTCAGAGTCGCCTCCAGACGCTGCACCAGCTCGTCTTCCGTGTCAGCCCACACCAGCACGTCATCGAGATAGCTGACCGTGCCAGGGAGTCCTGCCGTTATCTGGTCGATCACGGACTGGAACAACGCCCCACACACCGATATTCCATACGGGAGACGGTTCATCCGGTAGTCTCCGCGGTGCGTCGTCACTGTAGTCGCGTTCTTGCTGGCCTCATCCAGCTCGACCTGCAGATAGGCGCTCCTGCAGTCCAGCTTAGCGAAGCCCTTCCCCCTGATGCCGGAGAACAGCTCCTCCGCAGTACGCATCGGGTACTTGAGCGGCTTCAGCTGCGGGTTGACGGTCAGTCGGTAGTCCGCACAGATGCGCACTCCGCTCTTGGTGGGAATGACCACCAACGGGGTCCCCCAGCCGCTGACCTGGAGGCAACCTCTCCGCCACACCTTTGCTTCTCCCACATGTCCAGCTCCTTGTTCCACCCGTCCTGCAGTGCCAGCGGTACCGGGCGCGCTCGTCGGTCCACCGGTCTGGCGTCCGGCTTCAGAGGGAAAACCGACCTTGATCGCAATGCGACCCAGCTCCTCTTCAAATACTGCAGCGTGCCTGACCAGCACGTTCTCCAGCGTCAGCGCATCCCTGTCCGTCACCTGGTGCACCCTCGAGGTGAAGGAGGATATCCAGCGCCGGGATCCAGTCCCGGCCATCAGCGGACGGGTGTGGGCCGAAGTCTGTTACCACATTCGTTAGACGGGTTCGCGGGGGTCTGCCCGCCGCCGCGACCCGTGACCAGCGCCTCCCCCTCAGGGGAATCACCGACCGTAACGACGTCAGCGCAGGTCACTGAGTCCAAACAGCTGCAGTAGCCCCCGCTGTCGCGCTGTCTCCGCGCTCACCAGCGAACCACTGGGCTCCCGGTGTCCACGACAGGCCAGCCGCTGGCCTCCACCACCACGTCGTCATTCCCTCGAGGTGCTGACCTGAGGTTCACCAGCCAGGAGTCGCCGTCGTTCTGCGCCTCCTCCGCCAGTCACCAGCCGCACCGCCGCCTGCGGATCATGCCGCCTTCAGGTGCCCGGCGCGCCACACTTGAAGAGCGCCCTGCCTGGGCGGACCGTCACTGCTGCTTCTCTCCTGCGCGCCGCCCTGTCCCACGCCCACCGGCCGTCCGCTGGCATCCGCCGCTGGCCGCCTGCCAGCCGGCGGTGGCTGTCGCGCGCACGCGGAACAGCTCCAGCAGCAGGGCAGGTCTCGGGCTGCCAGTGGCGGGTCGCCCCGCACCGAAAACAGGGGCCGCGTCGTGCTGAGGCATCCTCACCCGCGTTGGACGGGCGCTGCTCTCAGCGTCGACTGCCGTGCCTCCGCCACGCGGGCGTACAGCCAAGTGGGCGCCTGAGCTGCTGCAGGGCCCGGTTGTGCGCGGGCAGTCTGACGGACCTCGCGAGTGCCAGTTTGTCGCCCTCGAAGGCCGCCAGCTGAACGAGGGGGCTTTTTTTTCTTTTTTTCCCCCCCACCCGCAAAAGGGGGGGAACCCCGGGGCCCCTTCGGGCTCCTAGCACGCACCGGTCGCACAGCTCACGGTCCACCTCCCGTGGCGGTAGCTGCAGCGCCCAACCTGCGCTCGGAGACGAAACCCAGGAACCGTTTCCAGATCCTCCTCCGCTCCATACTCATTTGCTGAAGAGCGCTCTTTCCCGCCAACGCGTTTCCGCACCGGCGCCAGGGAGGGCGGTCAATTTCTCGTCAGCAGTTCGAAGCTGTCTCCTTGTCGCGCTGGCTCCTCCGGCAGCGTTTCCTAGGTCGGCGGTGTCCGCCCGGACTAAGTGGAGTAGCACCGGCACACTTCCGAGTCGGCTCCTGGATACCCATCGACCCAGGGTACCGCTCGACCCACGCCAGCCCCACTTCCCGAAATCATCTCCTGACCGGAACAGTGACACCCCGCATTGCCATGCCCGAATATCCATCGTGCACCGCCCGTTCTTCCGTGGACCGCTGTCCCGATCAGCTGATCACAGTGTCCGGCGATCTCCCTGCGCACAGCGCCTCTACCGGCCCGCCGCAGAAGCACGTGAAAAATGGCCGCTCGCGCCAGCCGCCGCCATACAACACGTGAGTCGGGACCCCGATGGTACCGTGGGTATGCAGCCTCCACAAAGCCACTAATCGGCTTAAACTGCTAAAAAAACACAACAGTCACTAAAAGTCCGAGTCCCAGCTCACCCGAGAAACCAACACGGTCCGCGTTCCGGGTTGCCGCTGCCTGCGCCGCTATTTTCAAATCTTGTCCGCTTTGAGAAGTAAATCACGAATCTCGTCCTAGTCACCAAGGTGTTCTATCGTGAGTTCTCATTCGTGATGCTTCCAGTGACACTCGCGGTACAGTGGCATCCTGTATTGCTGTACACACGCTCTCGGGTCCGACACACCCTCACGGTACGACACACCGGCCGCTCGGGATTCCCGCTCCTGACTGCCGGCTGACGCTCCAAGGCCGCGTCGCTGCCGCGAGTTCTCACGGCTGCCAAGGGCGGCACCAGCGGCGAGACAAGGGGGGAACAGTCCCACTACACCACAGAAATAAGTGACGAGAAATAATAAATAACATGACGCGTGCGGGATGGCAAGGATGAACGCCATCTGGCGGAAGCCGAAACACTTGGCTTCGGTGGGAGGCCGCTTGAGTGGCCAAAGGCGCTCACAAATTGCAATAATGTGGTAAATATGAGATCAGTATATCTTTCAGTCGTGGTACCACTGGTGATTCAGGGGGGGGGGGGCTGTCAGAGGAAAATACCCCGAAAAACCGCCTGAAATCGCGCAAAAATTTACACTACCTTGATGTATTGGAAAAGGACATTTATCCCCACTCTCCCCTATTGTGTGTATATCGCCTCCCACAAACCGCACCTTGCAATAATTTGATTTCGAGTGTCATAGGTCTAGGTCCAAGGTCACCTTAGGTGATGTTCGGAAACGATGTTACCCTCTATGCTTATTTATTCAAGCTGATTTGATAAAACAAACACAGTAGCGCATGTCCCGAATTTGAAAAAACCGCACTTCCGAGGAATTTGGTTTCAAGGCATAGATTCAATTGTCAAGATCACTGGAGTGATTTTGGAAAAACGGTGTAACCCTCATATTTCCGTATTTATCATTCGATTAAATTCAAACAAACACCATAGCGTGTCTCGCCCAGTGGCGTAGCCACGGGGGGGGGGGTCCTATGGGTCCTAAGGAACCCCCCTGGCTGCCTGAGGCCCCCTTGAGCCGGCCGAGGGCCCCTCGAGCTGGCCAGAAAGGACACTATTAAAGGTGGCTGAGGCCCCTCGAGCGGCCAAGGGCCCCATCAAAGTTGCTGAGGGCCCCTTCGAAGGCTAAGCAAGGACCCTCCAACCCGGCCGAGGCCCCCTCCAAGGTGGCTGAAGGCCCCCTGAAGCTAGATTGAGGGCGCCTCAATGCCGGGCGAGGGCCCCCACAAGTGATGAGGCCCCCTAGAGCTGGCAAAATCCCTCAAGGTTGAATGAGGGCCCTCTCAGATGGCTGAGGGCCACCTCAAGCTGGCTGGGGCCCCTCGAGCCAGCCGAGGGCCCCCTCAACGTGGCCGCAAGGGCCCCCTCAAACTGAACGAGGGCCCACTAAAGCTGGTCAAGGCCCCTTAAGCTGACCGAGGTCCCCCTCAAGCTGTTCGAGGGCCCCCAAACTGATTGAGGGCCCCTGGAGCTGACTGAGGCCCCCTTCAAGGTGGCTGAGGGTTCCCTCGATCAAGCTGCCTGAGGGCCCCTCGAGCTGGGGCCAAGGGTCCCATCAAGATGACTGACTGCCCCTCGAAAACTGGCCGAGAGCCCCCTAAAGCCGACCGAGACCCCCTCAATGGTAAGCTGTGGGCCCCCACGGAGCTTTTCTGAGGGTCCCTCGAGCTAGTCGAAGGCCCCTCAAAGCCGAACCGAGGGCCCTCAAGGTGACTGAGGGCCCCCTCAAAACTGACTGAGGAATCCCTCTAGCTGTCCGAGGGCCCGCAAAGCTATCTTGAGGGCCCCTCAATCTGGCCAAGGGACCCTCAAGCTGGCCCGAGAACTCTATAAAGCTGGCCGAGGGCCCCATGACCAGGCCAAGGGTCAAGGTGGCTGCGGGCCCCTTGACCTGGCCAAAAGCTCCCTCAAGGAGGCTCAGGGCCCCCTAGAGCTGGCTTAGGGCCCCTCGAGCTAGCCGAGGGTCCCCTGGAGTTGGCCAAGGGCCCCATCAAGCTCGTTGAGGGCCCTGAAGCTGGCCGATATCCCCTTCGAGCGGGCCGACGGCCTCCTCAAAGTGGCTGAGGGTGCCTCGAGCTGGCCGAGGGTCCTTCGGCTGGCCAAGGGACCCCTCAAGCTGGACGAGGGCCCTCTCAGGCCGACGGAGGATCCTTCAAGGCCGACATAAAACTCTCAGGCTGATCAAGAGGCCCCTCGGCCGACAGGGAGCCCTTCAAGCTGTCCCGATTTCTCTCTCTAGCTGTTCCAGAGGGTCATTCTAGCTGCTCCTGCAGGGGCGTCCTTAGATCGATAGAGGGCAATTCAGCTCGACAAAGTGCCACTGAGACCAACAAATGGGCCCTTTCAGGCCGACAGTGTGTTCATCAGTCCGACCGGTGCCCCCTCAGACCGACGGCGGGGTTTTAAGGCTGATAGAAGGCCCTTCACGCCAACAGAGGGTCCTCTCTCAGGCCAGCAGTGAACACCGGGCGGCCTTGGATGGCGTCCGGGGGAGCACGGCCCCATGGGCACATTTATTTTGGCCTTGCCCTTGATCCAACATTTGGGAACGTTCGCCGGGGCCTTCTTTTATTTTGGGAGCATACTTTTGCTTTGTTGGGTCTTTTTGGGGGGAGGGTGCGGTGGGTTCAAACATTAGCCGTTTTTACGAAGGACTTTATTTACCGGGTAATTGGGGCGATTGGGGCGTTTGGTTTAAATGAGGGAGGGTGTGGGCCAGTGTTAAAGCTATGACCACGGACACGGTGTTAGGTCCAAAATGTCCTTAATTCAAAAATGTAAAAACTCAGCCCGAACCCCCCTCATAAACCGAACACCTCAATCGCCCAAAACGCCTCAATTACCCGGTAAAAAGTCCTTCGTGAAAACGGCTCATATATTTTTGCCCTTTTTTTCTTTCTTTTTTTACTCAGTTCCCTACACAGATATACAGTCTGGTATGAGTGAGAGCAGAGTTGGATTTTTGGTTTGGGCTCTTGGATTGTAGCACATTCTTTTTTACGTAGCTGTAAGCTGTAGTACATTTGCAAAAATAGTACACAAATCACCATTATTTGGCTCCTCAGACATATGCTTTTGACCGGGGGTGCGGTGCGGTGCGGTCGGTCGTCAGCAAATATTCATTTTTATATAGTGTATTGTGTACATATTTTTTATGAAGCATAGGTATTTATTTCTTGTAGCACAACTTCTTTTGGATTTAACAAAATCTAACAAACGGGCAAAAATCCAACACTGAGTGAGAGTCATATATCGCAAAGGTTGTGAATTCTTAGTTGCTTATAGGTGGTTGATTTTTTCTTCTGCGTAGATGTCCCTCATATATAGCTATAAATGACCAATTTTAACGACTAAGCTGCATTAAATTAGTTCAGAGTTAATAAGCTTAGCAGTTAGCTTCCATGATTTCGTAAAACATTTAAAAATAAAGTTTTGAACTGTCAGTGGTAGGTGAACAAAACATCCAACACACAAAGACGCAGGAACCGGAGGGAAGGGAGGGAAGGCCCGCCCGCAACATTTTCAGATTTTGACATTAGCCTTGGCGTTGCATGGAAAGAATCGACTTCAAAATGCCCATGTCCCTCTAACTTTCGAAAGGTTCCAGCGCACTTGTAAACACATCGCAACTTAAACTAGCTTGAAGCTAGCAGGTGTTGTTATCGCCATGTGGATAGAGAAAGCTCCATAATAATTTTGAAACAAAAATAATTAAAACAACGTTTTTATCAACATTTCGAAATTTCGAGATAGCCATGTAAAAGACCATTTCATTCTCTACCGTTACCTATTAAGCTAATACTTTGCTAAAACAAGCAACTCTCCATGAGTGATTAACCATGGATGGGCTTTGGGTCCAAATGGCCGATATGCCCCCTAAAAACGGCCCTGGATCCTCTCCTAATGCAACGTTTTGAAAGAAGCACACCATTCGATGTGCAATAAGATATTAGGAAAAGTTACCAAGTTTTAATTCTAGGTTGAATTATTAACTGTCGCGAAAAACGTCGTTAGCCCCCTCCCCCCGACGCCAAATGGGGTTAAAGAGAGTTAATGTATTACATATAAAGCTGCATTGGAAAATTATGGGTCATAAAATTTGTGGGCCCCAGCCACAAACAGCGGGCCCCCAATCTGTGCCGGACCCCCCCCGGAGCTAAATTTCCTAGCTACGCTACTGAGTCTCGCCGTCTGGGACAAAACCGCACTTCCAAGAAATTTGGTTTAAGGGTCATAGGCAAATTCCATGTCACTTTTAGGGTGGTTTGCGCAAAACTACTTAAAAGTGACCTTTGATCCTTGACCTGATGAACTTTAAACAAATTTATCTCGGAAGTGCGGTTTGTCGGGACGGCGAGACACGCTATGGTGCCTTGTTTTGATGAATCGGTGGATAAATAAAGATCTTAAGGGTTTTACACGGTTTCCAAAAATCAAACTCAAGTGACCTTGACCTTGACCCTATGACCTTGAAACCCGAAGTCCATCGGAGGCTGCGGTTTGTCGTGACGGCGGGACCGCTTTGTGTGTGTTTCGACGAATCAGTTTGATAAATAAAAGATGTGAGAGGTTGACACCGTTTCGTTAGCTTGATGACCTTCTAGAGGTGAAACTAGGGTTCAGCTTCATCGGGAAAAACAAATAGCTATTCGTGAATATCTCGGCGAGATTGATCCTAAATATTACGGATTTTGAACCCAAATCGGAACTCGTTCGCTGAATTTGGTAGCCGAATATACGACGCTAACTTTACGGACATCTAATAGTTACGAAAATTAAAAACAGTGTTGTTATTCTATCCACCTCACAGTGTGCGTAAAAGGATACAAACCAATTGTCTAGTAAGACCGTTTAAGCTCATTGAATTCTGCATGTGAACCTTCACAAATATTGTATTATTTCAAAAATCATGTAAGATAACACATCTTATAAAAAGACTGTCGTTGTAGATAGTCTCCACAAGTACACAAATCTTGCAAGAATTCTGAACCAGCGTTACAAGAATCTTGCAAGACTTAAAAAATATTGTAGGACGGTATGCCAAATCTTGCAAGATCGTACAAGATTTCGCAGATTCTCACAAGGTCTTACAGGATTTTTCCACATGGGTATGGTGCCACCTATAGCGATTAGCGTGTGTAACCAAGTTAACGAAATTTTCAATAGGTGGCGTTGATTCTCTATTGGCATATAGCGTTGATTCCCCATTTCTCTATTGCCCGGGACCAGGCAGGGACGTAGCCAAGGGGGGAGGGGGCACGGGGGCCATGCCTCCCCACATAACACACATAAGTGGGTACCATATGGGCTTTAAATGGGCGACGTGGGCGCAGCATGGGCATGGGGAGGGACATTGGAATGATCTTGGGCTAAATATGGGCCCCATATGGGTTATGGATGGGCGAGATTGTGACAGTGTGGCATGGGAAGGAACACGGGCCATACCTAGATGGGCCCTATATGCGATTAAGATGGCCAAACGTGCGGCAAACGCAACAATGGGGAAGGCTGTGGGCATACCCCTGGTGGGCTCCATATGGGTTTTAGATGTAAGCCGTGGGCAAACAAGCATCTAGAGTTCCCAATAGATGAGTTGCTCAGGGTCCAGCCTCATTTGCTGTGGTTTTTCGTCATTTAATTGTTTGTGCCGTTCACTGATATCCTTTCCATAGCGGACTGTTGAGTTTGGGTGGACGAACCTGATTCACATTATTATTTATCTCCTTTTGTTCATCCGTCATCTGCTGTAATTGCAATCACCTTCAGATTTCAAAAACACTCAACGTTACTTGGTAATGGATATTAAAGTTGATAAGATTGTTCGTTTCGCGCTTCACTTTCATCCACCTTAAATCTCTCCCGACTGCCGGTCCAACTCCTACTCCCCCTTGTCACCGCCGACGTTTACCCGGGTCTGGTGGCGCTGGCCACCGGGCAAGTGACGGCCCCTCGCAGCGTCCCCCGGAAAGTGGTGGCCGGTCGTTCATGCGTCGGCCCTCCTCGGCAAGCTTCGTCATGCGGGGAAGGGCCTGTTCATGGGGCGGCTGCCCGGTCAGCGGTTCATTTTGACCTGTCCCTGTCCCTGTCCGGACTGATGATCCGCGACAGCGTGCGGTTGTCCACCACCAGGGTGAACCGCCGGCCCATCAGGAACTGATGAAAGCGCCGTATTCCGAATGACACGGCCGCTGCTTCCTTTTCCACTTGAGCGTACTTGCGTTCTGTCTGAGTCAGAGTCCGAGAAGCATACTGCACCGGCTTCTCTAGTCCACCGGCTTACTTGCATGAGCACTTTGCGCCCGCAGCCCCCGTCTCACTGGCGCTCCCGGTCACCAGTGTCGCACCTGTCGGTAGGAGTCGACCGCACCAGCACTGGGGCTGAGGGCAGCAGCTTCTTCACACCCTCCTCCCACCGCTGACGCGCACTGGTCCATCCACTGCACTTCACTCCTTCTTCAGAAGTGCGGTACAGAGGCGTGAAGCACAGTGCGAGTCCTGCAGGAATCCGCTGGTAGTAGCCTGACGTGCCAATCATGCGTCTTCACGCTCTGCGATGTTCTGCGGGTCCGAGCTGCAGAATCGACTTCCGTACTCTTCCACTGCCGAGCGGACGAGCGCAGGAGTCCGCCGACAGACGTCCACCCGAGGTAGGTCCTCGGCATGTTGAGCAGCACTTGCTCGTCGCCTATGTCATGACGGATGCCTCTGTACTCCTCCATCACTGGTCAGAGTCGCCTCAGACACTCTGCGAAGCCAGACTGTCGTCGTTTGCCGTGTCAGCCCACACCAGCACGTCCATCGAGATAGCTTTGACGGCGTGCCAGGGAGTCCTGCCGTGACTGGTCGATCAACGGACACTCGGAAACCGCCCACACACGGATATTCCAATACGGGAGACGGTATCATCCGGTAGTCTCCCAGCGGTGCGTTCGGATCACTGTAGTCGCCGTTCTTGCTGGCCATCTATATCAGCTCGACCTGCAGATAGGCGCTCCTGCCATCCAGCTGCGATATAGCTGACTTCCCCATCGAAAGGGAACAGCTCTCGCGCAGTAAACGCAATGGTACTTGGGGCGCACTTGCAGCTGCGGGTTGAACGGTCAGTCGGTAGTTGCGCACGATGCCGCACTCGCTTTGTGGAATGACCACCCACGTGGGTCCCCAGCGCTACTGGAGCGCACTTCTCCGCCACCCTGCTTCTCCCACATGTCCGCTCCTTGTCGCACCGACGGTCCGTCGGGTGCAGCGCTGTCAACGGGCGCGGAGCTCGTCGATACCACCGGTTGTCTTGGCGTCGCGCTTTCAGCGGCAAGACCGACCTTGGATTCGTGAATTGTCAGCCCAGGCTCCTCTTCAAATACTGCAGAGTGCCTGACCAGGCACGTCTCTCGAGGTCACATAGCGCATCGTGCCTTGTCGCACCTGGTGCCCCGCTCTGGACGCGTGTATGGTGATATTCTCGTTCTGGATCAGTACCATGGCCATAGCGGACGGCAATGTAGAGAGCAGAAGTCTGTTACCTTCTAGTCGTAGACTCTCTCTGGAGATAGCGGGTCGTGCCCGCCGCCGCGACCGTGCACCCAGCGCTCCCCCCTCACGCGGGCCATACCCTCCGCACCCGTGACGACGTCACGGCGCAGGTCACTCGAGTCCAATCAGCTGCATATCCCCCGCATGTGCGACTGTCTCCGCGCTCACCAGCCGAACCCGTGCGTTCTCCCGGTGTCCACGACCATAGGCCAGCGCTGGGCCGTCCACCGACCACCGTCGCTCTGAGGAATTATCCGTCCGTCCGCAGGTGCTGACGGTAAGTTCACCAGCCAGGAGCTCCCGTCCGTCTGCACCTTCCTCCGCAGATCCAACCGCGGAACCTCAGCCATGCGCGCAGAGCCTGACCTGCAATCAGGGTGCCCGGCGGCGCCGGCACTTTGAAGCAGCGCCCTTCAGCTGGGTCACTGCGCTCGCTTCTCATCCTGCGCGCCGACCTGTCCACAGCCCACGGCCGAAGATCCAGCTGCGTCCGCCGCTGGCCGCCTGGCCAAGCCCGGTACCGGTGGCTGTCGCGCGCACTGCCGGGCACCAGCCTCCAGCAGCAGGGAAAGTTCTCGTATTGACCAGTGGTCCAGGCATCCGCCACCCGCACCGAAAACGGGCCCCGCCGTCGTGGCTGAGGCATCCTCACCGCGTTGACGGCGCTGCTCTCAGGCGTCGACTGCCGTGCCCTCCGCCAACGGCGACCATCCGCAGCGCGCGCTCGAGCTGCTGCATGTCCGGGTGCGCGCTGCAAGTCTGAGGACCTCTGGCGAGTGTTTCTGTCTTGTAGCCCTTCACGACCGGCCGCAGCTGAACGGAGCTCTCTCTCTCGCAGCACGGCTCCTCGGCTATCTCCTATAGCACGCTTCGTTTCTGTCACAGCTATATATATATATACTGAGAGGATCCACCTCCGTTGCGGTTGCGTTTACAGCACGTCGCAGCACTCAACTCTTTTGTCGCTTCGGAGATACTGTAGGGACGTTCAAGAGAATCCGTATCAAGCGCGGCTCCTCAATTTTGCCATTTATGCCTGGAAAGAGGTCTTTTCGCAACGAGTCGTTCCGCACCGGCGACAGGTACGGGAGTTCAATTTCTGATTATACAGCCAGTGTCGACACGCATGTCTCCTGTCGCGCTGGCCTCCCCGCGAGCGTTTCGGCTCAGGTCGGCGGATGTCCGCCCGACTAAGTGAGTAACACGCACGCTTGCGGTCGTGCGTCCTGGATACCCACTGCACCCAGGTACCAAGCTCGACCCCCAACGCAGCACTTCCCGAAATCATTCTCCTTGACCGGACGGTGACCCGCCGAATTGCATGCCCGCGCAGAATTTTCCATTCTGACAACCCGAGAGCCCGTTCTATCAGTTTCGACCGGTTAAGCTGTCCCGAATCAGCTATCACAAGTGTCCGGCGATCTTCCTGCGGGTACAACGCCCACTACCGTGTGTGTATGTTAATTCCCACCGCCCCGGGTTAAAGAAAAAGGGCCACGTGAAACAGTGTGAGACCAGACATGCCTCGCATGCAAGCCGCCGCCCATACAACACGTGATCGAGACCGAATCGGTACCCAGTCGGGTGATGCAGCTGCACAAGCCCTAACTGCTTAAAACTGCTAAAGAAAAAACACAACAGTCACTGAAAGTCCAAGTCCCCAGCTCACCGAGAAAGCCAACTCGGTCCGCGTTCGGTTGCCACTGCCCTGCGCGCAATCTTCATCGGTCCGCTTTGAGAAGTTGTCACGAATCTTCGTCCTAGTCCGCCAAGGTGTTTCTATCGTTGAGATCTCATTCGTGATAGCAACGCTTTTCGGTACAATGACAATTCTGTAATGCAGAAAAAAGCACGCACTGACGACACACCCGTCCGGAGGGACCTCCTCTGACGACTGCAGCCGCTCAAGGCCGCGTCGGCTGCCGCGAGTTCTCACGTCTGTCAAGGGCGGCACCAGCGGCGAGACAAGGGGGGGGAAACAGTCCCACTACACCACAGGGGGGATAATTGGATCACGCACTTAGGAGTCGGGGGTAGAGTGTTTGTGAGGGTGTCATGCAGGGGCGGTCAGAGTGTTTGTGTGGGCGCAGTGAAGAGGTAGTCAGAGAGTGTTTGTGAGAGTCTGTGTTTGTAAGAGGGTAGGGACGGCAGGGCTCGGCTGGCGGACGGTTCGGCTGTAATGGTCCGATATGGCGGCCAGTGAGGGGGAGGGACAGGTGGATGACTGGTGGGGCGAGGGGTGCGTGATTGATCCGACCCGGGGAGGGAGCTTAAAAGAGATAATGGATTACGCACTTATGTAGGGGTGTGAACGTCAGCTTTTTGGCAGACGGCGGAAGTGTGGAATTTTCTTTAAATGCCAGAGCCCGCTCCGCCCGGCCGGGTTTATAAAAATGACTGCAGTGATCACAACATGGATGTGGAGGAAATGACTTGAGCGGAGAAACGAATTGTAAGTGGGTAAGCTGAAGAGGTATCGCAGGAATATTTGTGTGAAGAGTGTATGGGCTTAAGGGCTCTTAGTAGTTAACTAGTTTTGATGCATTAATGGATGTTATGAATTCAACACACCAATTAGTTGGGATCGCAGGGAAGGTCGGATGTCGGGGGACGGGATAGATGTCAGGCCGGTGCAACGCGGCCGACTTGTTGTAAACACGTGTGATGTGACGTGAGAGGGACAGGTGGATGGATGGTGGGGCAGGGAGTGACTGAACGGGTCTGTGTGTGAATGGACGGGTCCATGTGGATGAGGGTCGGCATTGGCTACTGTTGAGGCTAGTAAATAAAAAGGGTGTATCGTGTTAGTCTGACGAGGGGAGAGATGGAACGAAGGGGGTAAATGAAGGCCGGGCAAGAGCTACGGGCAGGAGACAGATGACTCCGATATCGGGGACGCGATGACGTCACGAAGCCACAAACCATGCCAGCAAATCACACGCAGTATTCATCGCTTCTGGCGCCCATAGCGCAGATATGTGACCAACTCCAAGTGGAGTCATAAATGAACTCATGAGTCTGACGTCTTAACCCGCGCCCGACTGGGCCTCTGCATTTCCTTCGCCCGACTGGGGGGGTGTTTGGACAACCCCCCCTCTAACTCGGCTCTCCCATGGTGGACGATTAGCCAAACCAGAATACACTCTAGATTTTCGTATTTTTTTTTGGTATTGTTATACTCAGCTCTTATCAGAAAAATAATTTCCGAAAACTATTCTCAGTATTTTTTTCGCTTAACGCATCAAAAATCACTAGGTCACACAGAGGATTCATGAGGCACGGAGAATGGTCAATTTTACAAATGTTTTTTTTATGTGAGAACACAAATCCAGAGCCCTCGCGTCACGTAACCCCAAAATATCTCGGACAATTGCTATCTAGGAAACAACGGTAAGAAACAAATCGCTAGCCAATGAAATTTGCAAATCGCCTCCTAAAGGCCGAATAAAGAGATTGTTAGACTCTCAATAATATAAGGGTATTTCAATTTACTATTTTAGGCTCTAGAGGTCATTAAAGTTTAATATAATATAATAGATTTTGGCAAAAATAAACTTTCGATTGTAATTTTGACTTCTTCTATCTTTATAGCTATGTAACTAATAACACCATATATTGCCTGGACTTACGCCTTTCGGTTTGTCTCGTCACAACGCGCTGACCTTTGAATTCATGTCAATTTGATATGTATAGGTCTTTCTAACACATGAGCCTCAGGTCAAGGTCAAGTGGTGACCCATGTAAGGTCATAGTTGCAATATCATGATAGAATGTGTCTTGACGAGACAAACACACTTGGTGAAAGTTGCAGTTATCTCTATCTTCATTATGGCCAGAGTTATTGACGAAAAGGTGTTGGTTGACCTCGATGACCTCTGATGACCCCGTTATGTTCCCTTGACGCCATAACCTGCACTTTGGATCATACATGAATATCATATGATAACAATCATCCAGAAGGAATGGAGCTGATATCGTCGAACAGAAGAAAGGCGTTGATTATTTCTCCATTGACTTTAGTGGGGAATCGCAAAATTGACGCCGACTGAAGGTCACCGATAATAAAAAATCCGAAATAAACATTTTGTAGATACTAATGACTTAATGTAATCCTGAAGTTTTGATATCGATCCCTTAAAAACTGCTAGTCATGGCACGACCACAAACGTTATTTTGTAGGATTAGGAGTCACTTGACCTGACCTGGTGACCTGACTTGACCTGACACGACCTGAATTTTTCGGCGACAAAACTGTCCGGAAAGGTCACGTATATGCAAATCTCTGGCGGCGCTACGCGCGCCGTATTATATTCGATATTATATCTGTAGATAGAACATGAGGGGGTGTTCAAACCCCCGTCTCGCACCCCCAGTGGGGCGCGGGTTAAGGGACGATTCATGGAGTGAGCCGATTCATTTCGTTTATAATAGCACGTCGTGAGTCAAGAATGAGTCGATTATCCGACTGTTGAGTCTGACTCACATTCGAATTGAGTTGTTATGTATCTGCCGCGATCAGGACAAATCGCATTACGAAGAAGCAATTCATTCGGTAACGGAGAACAATTGAATCGATTTTGAGTTCGCTACAGCTACAGGGCTGAGTATGAGCTGTGCTTCCATCAGCTCTGCGATATAGCTCAACTCGTCTATATGCTGTGCCGGCCGACTCGTGACAATTAATTAAATCATCTTTGATTCATACAACGACTCAATCACAAAACGAGCTAAGGATATATTTTCAATTTAAAACTAAAGTCATGTAATATTCCTACATCTGCATTCGTGTTCTGAAATTATTGATAGCTATTACCCACTTGGTTAAAAACCAGAAGTTTTGATAATTCGTTTAAGCTTAAACGTTTGTTAATTGAGTCATGAACCAGATGCAACCAGCTTTCAAACTGTTTGCTGTCAACTCAATCATGTTTTCTACCAGAGCCCTTCGATTGTATCACGATTCAGAGCCGGCCCGAGAAAGGGGCAGTGACTCAATCAGTTAGCGTCACTAAAACAGCTCGATTCATAAGTAACGACTCGAATGGAGTTAAATCGATGATAAGTCTAGACGGCAGTGAATAAATGTCTTGGACAGTAAAGTTACGAATTTGACATACAATCGGGCCGGATTAATTCGTACCGCGATTCCCGTCTGCGGTTCATGCCAGCATATGCAAGATGAGACGGTGCAACGAGGACCGATCTCGGGGTAAGCTTACAGTCAGTCCGTTATCATAATCGGGATATGCTTTGAAACACATTCGGCATTAAGTGTCGCGATCTCCTGTGTCAATTAAATTCCCTGCATGGATCAGAAGGGAGGTCCCCAAAAGTGTCACACGTGGAACGAAGATTCGCCTCTGGGTTTTATTCGTATTCTGATCCCCCGTTTCTATAATGATCGACAAATGTAATAAGTAAAGCATTACGACAGACCAAATCGAGCATGTATGCGCCTGATGTCAGAACTTGTGTTATGTGAACTAATTAATAGAAGCCGCCGTGGTGTATGAACTGCCAAACGAATCAAAGGCTGCGCTTTTAAACGCGGCCGATATAACGTGCCACGGCCTTCCGGCTTCCGTGATACTCAATTTCGGTTCTATTCATAATTCAAACCGGCGTATGTGAAATCGAATCGAGTCGATACCCGTCAGTGGATTGAATATCAAATTGTTAGGTCGATATATCACGAAGCGCTTATAAATGGGGGCGCAGAGTCCGAATGCACACGCTATGAGATCCGTCGGACCAGGACCGAAGCAGCGACGTAGCGTTTGAGCTCCGATATCTGCCACATATATTTATGTTTGTATAAAAAACCGCATGATTATCGTCAAAGCCTATGTAAAATGATATATGGCAATGTTCATTTTGGCTTCAGCATTATGAATACGACTGAAACATATGGTCGCTTGGGCGGATCGGGCTTGGCTATTAGTTTGAAGAAGACTAGGAATCCGCCAAGTTCTGGTCAGGATCAAAGATTAGCCCAAGTTTTTGGCATGACAGACGGTGGCGAAAGCGAAAGTGGAAGTGGCAAGTACGAAGTGGCATGCATACAGATGCACGCAGAAATATAGATGCCTACACACACACGCACATATATTTGTACGCCGCGTATACGTGCATTGGAGACACGTATATTACGCTTGCATACCAACATACATACATACATACATACATACATACATACATACATACATACATACATA